>CATIWM010583393.1:0-32688 GCA_949671775.1 Mallotus repandus | reverse complement strand
AAACAGAAGCAACAAAAATGCAACAACAAGCAATAATACTGAAAATTAAAAAGCAACAACACCGAAAAAAAGCTATAATACTGAAAAACAGAACAAACAAAAAGTAACAAAAATTACCATTGGAAAACAATAAAAAATAATAATAAAAAAAAGAAAGAACAAAAACAATAACTAAAGGACAATAAACAATAACAAACAATTAAATTTATAACATGTATAATAAGCATTGTATAAGTTGTATTTAAACACAACCACATCTCTGTCAAAGCATGCTTCAAAGGCATGCTTCAAAGGCATACAAAGTAACATTATGCATGTCATTTTCAACCTCTCGACGAGGACAACTTGAAAATCCCGCGAAGTTAAAACTTTAAAAACTCAAAACAAGTTCAGTCGAATCTGAGGACCAAATAATCATTTTTGCATGTTTATTTTACTGTTTTGCATTTTATTTTATTGTCATCAGCAGTTGAGAAATTGTTGTGATTGTATGGTGAGACTGGCAATTTGCATGCTGATTGAATAATCTCTACTTTCTTTTGCTCATGATAAACTGTCATTTTGCATTCTCCAGCTCTTAAATGTGAAAGATCACAAAAATATCATTTCACATCAAGTCTTCATTTTTATTTCTAAGAAAAACAAAATTTATCATTTCCATACAATTTCTGCATCCTTTGCATTTTCAATATATTTTGTTGATAAGAATCACATTTTTACATTGTAATTAGCATTTTCACATCATTTCTACAGTTTTATGTGAAAAATAATCATTTTTCACATAAAGTTTGTATTTTGCATCCACTAAATACCAACATTATCACTTTTCATAGTCTTCACATTCCTAAACACGAAAATAATATTTTTAATATGAATACTGCATTTTCAACGTAAAAGATAGTACTTTTGCTTTAACATTACATATTTGCATCAGAACTGCACCTTTCTGTTTTTCAACACGAAAATAAGTATTTTCCTATTTTTGCATCAGAATGCATTCAATAATGTGAAAGTTAACATTTCTGAGCTAGAGCCTTCGTTTCGTGGTCCAATGATGCAACCATGCATCTTTCCTTATTTTCTCTAATAATTTAGAAATGTTTTATTATTCCATTAATTTTCATTTCAATAATCCTGCAAAAGTATACAACCATATGCATCTATCTGCTTATTCACAATTCATTGATCGGATACCTTATGTCTACTTATTGTCCTAGTGAATGAATAGATGGAATCGCATATAGTTTTGCTAATCTCTGCTTTGCAGTTGTATTTCTAGATCTAGGACTAGATTTACATTTTCACACATTTTTTCTTTCAAATGTATTTATTAGTAAATAATTGTAAATAATTTCTCTACCTTCTGTTATTGACTGTTATGTTATATCATTGTGTACATATAAACTATCATCGCCAAAGCTAGAGCGTCGCAGTAGCCATACATTGAATGTTTTATTATGAGAAATTGTCAAAAAGTAGATGTGATCTTTTGAACCCTAAAATCTCTGCTGGGGACGATACTTGTTGAGTGATCTGATGTTATCTTTCATTTCTTTTCCTGATTTTATAAAAATTGGGTGGTGACTCCATAACCACAAAGTGTCTCACATCCCCCCGAGACCAATAATTTATCCCTATCCTGTAAACAAAATGGATGCCCCTTTCGATAAAGTTGCCATGTCCCTAATTGAAAGAACTAAAAGTTCTAAATCAAGGTTACTTACAGTACGACTCCACTAGGGATCGAACCCAAAATCTCTGGTTAGAAATATCAAATAAAAATGACTATTTCTCATTATTTAACATTCAACTACATGGACCCCTTCGCTATTGCAATGCACAACACTTTAAACGTACACTATTGGTCCCTATAAGCCGATTATGATGAAAAGTGATCCACCATGGTTCCACTCGAGTCATAGGGTGATCGATTCAAATTCATCACCTTCAGCCTTAGCTCTTATGAGTTATCAAAAGAATACTAGACTCGCTGATCGGAGTCTGTAACCCTAGTCATGGGGGCATTCTCGCTAAAGGAGCCCTTAGCCTTACACCCTCGATTCAACCTATGTAAATAAACCAATAGAAAACTACACTAGGATCCTACCAAGCTATGCATGATAGCCCTAATGCTATTAGTTTGACATGATACTCATAAGTACCGTCACACTTCTAGGTTCCATAGCATTATTACATCCATTCTCATAGACTACTCACACTCAGGATGTGTGGTCCTTGTTTACTTCGCACAAGCTCGATGTACAAGGAATGATAAGAATCATGCACCTCAGTATGAATAGCTTGTGATAGTGACATCTTTCAATGATAGAACCTGCATAGTATCGTCCATTTGTCCTTATCAGATCAAATGAATGGGTTAGGAATCTAACTAGATTGTAGACATTTGTGTTGAATGAATCATTTTGTAAACTATCAAACAATACTTTCACACCTCTTAGCAAACGTATTGAATATAATTATGGGGACACGAATTTAGACCTCTTTTGTTAGCCATAGCCCCTGTGCACATGTGCGCATATGGACTATAGACACCATTTATGATCCAATGATCGGCCCTCATATTGACATTATATTCATACCTTGAGTGCATTTATGTACAGTTCCCTACCACTGACACTTGTAAAACCTCAAAAATAGTATTCAAGACCTTATTGATTTAGAAAAGATCGATGATCCTAAAAAATGACCCAATGTCAAATCCAAACCCTTCCAAATTAATGAACCATGCCTTCACTAATAATCAATACAATCTCATCTGGCCTACCCAAAAATGTTGCTATACAATCAATATAAGTAATCCAAGAAACCAAAGAAAAATAGGAAGTTACATTAGAAAAAGAATTCTTAATGATCTCAGAAGCCGAACTCCTCAACCTGGTTCTCGATTGCTATGACTCTAGTGAGGATGAATAGGACTCCTCCATATTTGAATACATTTTAATGCCCCGAGCATTCACTCCTCACTCGATGATGGAAAGGAGAATTAGGGACATAGCCTTCCTGATGAATGGTGAAGTAATCAACTACTCTTATTCATATGAGATAGAAAAAAGCCTCAAACTGAGAAAAATAAACCCAAAGTATGGGATCTACTGGGCCAGCCATCTGAAAAATTTAACTATAAGTTAAGTACAGTACACCTCCAATTGTTCATATCCATTCAAAAGATATAGTGCCCTCAGGATGGGGAGAGGATTTTGATAAACAAAATGGGATGATAAGGATTATCCAACCTACTTGCAAAGTTATGGGAGTTGATATATGGTATGACTCCAATCAAGAAGCTAAAGAAAACAAAGATGTTCAAGGACATGATGATTCTGACATCATCATCTAGAATAAAAATAGCAATGTAGAAGCAGCTGGTCAAAAGACAGCATAGTCAAGCAGTAAGAAGCAGAGAGCTTGGAAGCCTCCACTGTAATTAGCCATATGACTCGTAGTGGAAGGGTCTACTAGCCTCCTGAGAAGGAAAAGAATATCTCCAAGGGGAAAGAAATATCGAGTGATACATTTCCAGCCAAAGAAGAAGATGATATAGTCCTCAAGTAGCTTAAGAAAACTCAAGCACAAGCCAGTATATGGGATTTGCTTATGACCTCTAAGAAGCACAAGAATGCTTTAATTAGGGAACTTGATGATCTAAAAATTGCCACTGATGCCTCGCCTTGTAAAATGATAGCTTCTCTAATGAAAGCTCCCTCTAATGCAATCACCTTCTCAGATGAAGATCCGCCTCCTAAGAGAAGGGTCCACAATCATCCTCTATTTATACAAGCAATAATCTACTCTAAGAAGACCTAATGTGTTATAGTGGATGATGGGTCTGCCATCAATGTTTTCCCTCTAAGGTTGCTGTACAAATTCAGGATGAATGTTGAAGACCTAGAGAATCTAATGTGGTCATTCGGGCTTATGATGACTCCAAGAAGCCAGTCATTAAGACTTTCAAAGTAGTAGTCACTGTGGGAGATATTGAATCAATAACAGAATTCATAGTCTTAGACATTGCTCCATTTTTTTCCCTAATATTGGGAAGACCCTGGTTCCACCCATTAGAAGGAATACCTTACATTATGCATCAAAAAATTAAATTCCCACTTAATGGCAAAGTTATCATTATCCCAACTAAAACCAATAATATCATCACTTGCTTGAATGTAGTACTACCAGGCTTCCAGATCTCTGTGATTCAAGAAGATTGGGTTGACCTAAAGGTTGCCACAATGATGAAGAAAATGTAATATTTACTTAGAACCAGATTGGGTGGAAGATACATTGGAGTTACAAAATTCCCTAACATTCATAGACAAACAAACAAACACGGTCTCGAATATGATCTTGAGAAGGACATTGGGGCTAAGAAGTCCATCTCTTTTATTGCTGAAGGTTCAACTAAAGCTTATCAAGGGAAAATTAAGAAATGGGAGAAAGATGGAATTGAGAAACCTGGATTTGAAATTTTCAAAGATGTTATTAACTCCACTAAGGGAAAGCACCCACCATTGCTAGATACAATCATTGAAGCTGACGTGAACGAACTAATGAAGAATCTAGGATTGGAATATAAGATTGAGACCCTTAACTATACTGAGATCACTGCTATCCTTAAATCGAGCATCAATGATATTCTGTTTGAAGACACTACTACTGGAGATGATCTATGTACTTTTTCTTTATTTCAAACTGAGGATGTAATAAACTCTAAAGTTAATGCAATAATGTCAGATTTTGTTTACTTGTCTGATGTCTTTTATGATGGTAGTATGCATTGCATTGATAAAAAAAATTGCATATTTGACATTTATTCCATATGCATTGAACCATTTAATATTGGCACAAAAAATGAACCATGCATTTTGCATATTTTGAAAGACATTACCCTGAGGAGAGGAAAGAAATTGAAAAAATATTAATAAAATATTCAAAATTATTTGCTTAGACATACGAAGACATGCCCGGCATTGACAGAGACATCGCTCAACACAACATCCCCATCAAAGAAGGGTTTAAACCAGTAAAGCAGAAACTGAGAAGACTCAGACCAGAGTGGGCTCAACTGGTTAAAGAAGACATTAAGAAACAAATCAAAGCTAAGTTCCTAGAGGTGGTAGACTATCCAGAATGGTTGGCGAGTGTTGTGCCAGTGTCAAAGAAAGATGGAAGGGTAAAAATTTATGTTGAATACAGGGAACTAAAGAAAGCATATCTTGCCTTATATAGATGTGTGTAAGCACCCAATTTTAGGATGACTAGAGTTTGGATGTGATAGAAGACCCAATGATGAAAATTGACTGTGAAATTAAATTTATTATATCTTATTTATTGGTTTTGAACTAAATTGTAAATTAGTTTTAAATTTTATTTTTATATTTAATTATATATATTTTTAAAAAAATTCAAAAATAAAAAATAAGAGAATTTAAAAAAAGAGAATGGGCTGAAGCTGGCCCATTAAATCAACAAAATGAATTTAAAATGTTAAAGTGGCCACACAGGCCATTTAAATTCGCTGAATAGCGAATTGGCTAGATTTGGCCAATTTCGTGATTTTTTTGTTTATTTATTTATTTTATTTTTTAACTTCTTAATTTTTAATAAATCTCTTTTGTAGATAAGTCACTTATCAAATTGTTAGGATTATATTTATTTGATTTGATTTTGATTTTTTGATTTTATTGTATTATTTTTTTTTTTATAAATAAAGAAAATATTTTACAGAGGGGGACTACCTGGAGAGTCTTAGATTTTTAGCCATGAGAGTTTATTTTTTACGTATTTGTTTCTTTGACAAATAGGGGAGGCTCCGCTGTTTAATTCTTTTTCTCTGCCTTTTAATTTTTAGCCGTGAGATAAAAATGCAGGCCTTCTCTCTTTTATTTTTCACCTACATTTTTCTAGTTCATTACCACAATCAAATTCAAATAAAACTAAACTCACAGTCAAAACACAACAAAAGCCATAGGCTTCCATTAATGGTGACCACCTTTTGAGGGGAATCAATACTGCATCCTATTCTCATCTTCATCTCTTTTCTTTTTATTTTGATTTTAATTTTATTTGTTTATTTTATTTGATTTTCTTTATTTGTTACATTAAATCATTCACTGATTTTTTTTATTTGATTATTTTTTTTATTTTTCATGATGGATGGAGTGATATAAATTTACTGTGGAGAACAAAATCCATGCAAGAGCCATGAAGATCCATGGAATGACATGGATTAAATTTTGTACTTTCATGTAGTATTAGGTTTTTTCAATTTTGTTTTATTTTATTTTATTTTATGTGTCTTAATGATATTTATATAGTGTATTTATTTTTATTTTGGGCATATAACTATTCTTGTACATAGGTTGCAATAGCCCCAATAGTGAGAATAATGAAACCCTTATTTTCCTACACTTGAAATTAATTAGTAAATTAGGTTCACTTGGTAAACCCTAATAAAATCAATGGTGGCTTTAGATTAATTTTAGGTTGCATGTAAATTAAATTAGGGTTAGAAATCACTGAATGTATGTATTTATGTGTTTATTTGTTTATTTAGGCTTATTTGTTTATTTTTATTCATTTTGGGCCCCAAGCTCACATGTAGGTTTTAACTCACTTAATTAATCGGTTATTAAATTAGTTTTAGGTTGAATTAACTTTAAAATCAATTTAGGCCCGTTTAAGTTAAATAGACATTGGCCAATTTTTAGTTTAATTAAAATTTATTAGAATTAGCTCAGCCAATTAAAGCATTCCTATTAAAATCAATAGATTTAAGATCACTTTATTTAATTTAAAATTGGTTAGAATTAAGTCCACCAATTTATTCTTTTTTTTTTCTCTTTAAAATAAGTAGACTTAGAACTACTTCTTTAGAATTAAAATTAGTAGAATTAGGCTCATTAATTCAATAAAATGTAAGCCCACTTTTAGTTCCACTACACCTTTTAAATATATAGATTTAGCTAAACTTTTAATTAAAAAATGTAGAATAGACTAATTTAGGGACATTGCGCCTTGTGAATGCATTTTTATATGCTCTTTCATGACTGCCTTAGAGTTAGATGTATGCTAAATTAGGGTTTAAATGAAATTGCATATAATTAGAGAAAGTAATTCATAAACTAATTTTAAAGAACACGAGACTAAAAGAAGTTGGTATTTCGTATCCAAAATTTCCTTAGTGTGGTGCTAACTCTATTTTAGAGAATCGAGTTACCAACACCTACGATTTGTCCAGTTATTACCCTGGGCGGCAACTCCTCATATCCACGCTTTGTCTTTGTGATATAGTAGTGAGTTCCCTGGAGCCCTAAGCTCAAACAATGTTGCGGTTACAATATACTTAGACATGCGCTAAACCCCACCGTTTATAGTTGCGACTCCACTAGAGATAAGAGATACTGATTGTACATGTGTTCTAAAGAATTATTTTATTCTTACATTCATTTTTGCATGTCTTTATTAAATTGATGGTGTTGGTTTATAGTCCCTTGGTTCCATTAGCTTCCTGGCATTGTAAATTGGTTAACCATCACTCTTAGCCTTAACTGAGTTCAAGAGAGATTACCGGGCTCATCTGACCAGCGTCTGTGACCCAAGTGTTAAAGGGGGGTAGTTTTCTCTCAAGTTTGCAAAGGATGTTGGGCTCCTCTGACCTTGGTCTGTAACTTAAGTCTTAAAAGAGGGCATCTTGATAAGGGAACCTTGACCTTTTCACCAGACTCAGCTTATGTAGAGACTCAGTAACTTCCACTAGGATCTACTCAAGTTGCTTGTGATTATTGCCATGAGGTATTTCTATCTATAAAAGCCCAAGCCCATACTTTAGAAGCCTATTTGGGCTAATAAAGATTGGGCTAAACTTTTATAGCTACAAATGCTATTTCTATGCTTTACTCCTTTGAGAGATATGGCATGCACGTCGGTTCTTGATATCCCCTATTAATATTAAGGCTAAGACTAAAAATCCTAGGAAAAGAGACTCGCTATTGAATACATGTGTGGGAGGAATAAGGTTGGAAGGATGTATGTTTTAAACTTAACTTGATACTTGTTTCATAGCAAGTGCATCATGCATACATGCATACATGTAGATCATGCATCATACTTACACCTTATTTTGCAGCCATCATAAATTCATTCAGGTCATCCTTTGTTTGGAAATTTAGCGGTGACAAACTGAAGAGAATCACTTCAAGTCCACAGTCAATAGTAAAAGACTTCTTTAGTAGATTGGAGGAAACTCCTATCAATCTATTCTACCTAGAATCACCACCAAAGCCAACTCCAACTAAGCAGATATAAGAAATGGAATAATAACTTTGAGGAGACTGAACCCTGGAGGACATTAAGGGAGCTTTGATGGATGACATGAGAGCTATGATTCAAGATGAACTGAGACAAGCTTTAGTTGGATTAATGTACCACCCCTAGCTGTAATGGTGATCAACTCAAGAATTAGCAAAGAGGAATCTCCTGATGCCTTTGAGAATGAAGAGAAGAGTAAGAATCCCATAGTTCTTAGCTATTTGCTAAGAGGTATTGAGAAAGTGGTGATCGAAGAAGTCATTGAGGAAATGCAAGACTAGTTGTTATATCTACCACTTGTAGAAGAGCTATTATGAGACTTAGTGTCCTTAACATCTAGTCAAAATAATCTTATTACTTTAGTGATCAATGTTATTAATTCTGATTTTGCTAATTTATGTAATGTGCATCTTGAGGGTACTCTGCATTATGATATTAATCTATATGTTTGACATAAATTCAATTCAGTTAGATTCATTCAGCAGGGGTATAAATGAAAATTCAAAGAACATTTCTATATCACATGATACAACTACTAAAGAGAGGAAAATTTGAGAGAAAAAAGAAAGAAGAAGAAAATGAAAACAAATTAAAGAATGAACAAGTCCATTGACTAGAAAACCTAAAAG
The DNA here is from genome assembly GCA_949671775.1 of Mallotus repandus. Lineage (NCBI taxonomy): Eukaryota > Viridiplantae > Streptophyta > Magnoliopsida > Malpighiales > Euphorbiaceae > Mallotus > Mallotus repandus. The sequence continues at coordinate 23,734 of CATIWM010583393.1, read as the reverse complement.
GGTTAATAAAAATGAAAAAGCATCCAGTTAGAAAAGGACTAGCTGATAACGGGAGTTGTATCATATGATGTAATGAATGTTCTAATTTTTGCTCTAATGAATGGATAAAGTTGAATTTGAAATTTTATTCAAGTATTGCATATTCGTCTTTATCATATTGTATAAGTATCTGAATGGAAAGACAAAACACAATGAAAGCTAAAAATCAAAGCTATGAGATCACTATTTTAGTTATGTTTTCTCTTATTGTTGCCCTTTTGTCATTCTATTTGTAAATCTAGTATCCTCTTGTACCAAGAGAATTCAGGTGGTTCAGTAATTTACACTGTAACTCATACCTTATAACCAGCATCAATTATCACATCAACATCAAGCTCAAGAGTTCTTCGAAGCTACAGATTCCTTACCTTGTCTAGCTTCTACTAAGAGCAAGTCTAGTTAATTTCAGTGTCAAGAACTCTCTTTAGTCAATTCACTTACCCCTCTACGTCTTCAATACAAGGGAATGACATATGTAAGGCTGATTCAGTTTTTCATGATCCTAGCGTCTTGCCAACATTTTCATGAACAAAAACTATTAGAAATTAGGGGCAAAATGAAACTTTGGAGGCAAACATGTAAATAGGCTGGGGGCAAAATAGTGAGTCTGCATTGAAAGACTGAAGATGGAATTCTGAAGTATAAGAGTCATCAAAAGAATTCTAAGGGCAGAAAAGAGTAAACTACAAGCATACAAATGCATAAGTTATTATACAGTAAAAAAGCAAAGATCAACGGAGCATCAGTCAATCAAGAAGCTCTAATGTCAGGCCATGGACTCCTCCCCCTAGCTTAGTCATCTGTCTGATAAATTGTATTAGAAGCTCTAACATCAGAAGTAACCAATGCTCAAATCTATAAGTTGCTGATAAAATGCCTTATTCTCATACTCTAAGTTGCGAGCATAACTCAGCTCCAAACAAAAGACCTATTAGGATTATGTATATCATATATATCATGCATACACTTGCACACATCTGTTGTGAGATACTTGTTTTCCATGGAAAAAGATCTTTAGGGCAAGTTAAGATTATGCAAATACTTTGCTACTAACATTCAAAATTAGTACTGTAAAAGTGCAGGAAAGTAGTCAGAGTTTGGAGAAGTGAAAATAGGAAGAGTGACCTGATGCTCAACGGGCCTAGTTAACAAAGAGATATTATTGATGTTAGCAGTCATAGAAGCCTCATCCTAGGCAATCTCAAGAGGTTGGATAGAAGGCTTAAGCTCTTCAGACTCAACATCCATTACTAAAGCATCATCTAGAATATCACCTAAAGCCTTTAACAATAAGAGAAACTACTCCCACAAACTATTAAGGGATTGTTGGGAGGAGAAATGAGGCCCTTTGTCATAGATTTAATGAGAATGAAAAATCCAACTTTAAGCCATGACCTCAATGACAGAGTATCAAGACTCCTGTAATCAGAGACATCATCAATATAATAAAAAAGGGAAGAATGCAAAATAACGAAGTTGCATTCTAATAAAACTTCTTTACATGTAAACAGACCAAACTAACTTATGGTATTTTATGAATGGAAAATAACAGGGAAAGAGAAGGGGAAAGAACCAGCACAACAGTAAGAATGGGCAAGAAGGCAAATACCAATCGATCATTAAAATATCACCCCGTGTGATAAACTTCTTGACGAGTGTTCAAGGGAAGTAACAAAACTCTATCCCTTTAGTTTCTGTAATAAAGTGTATCCTCAAAATAGAAACAAAAAAAAAATTAATTCAAAGTAAATTCATCCATTTCATGAGATCATGTGCAAAAAACTTATCTCATGAACTTTGAACTTAAAGGCTCTCTTTTATTAGCCTTACAGAGTTCGGATATCCGGTTGACGATTTTATGCTAAGAGTTTCTAAACTCTAATCAATCTAATGCTTGCTTTGCAGCCGAATGAAGGGAAGAATAAACAAAAATAAAATCTATGGATTTTCAGTGTAAACTGTTTGAATTTTAGACTATCATTTTAGTCTTTGGAATAATAAATGTACATCTAATCTACTCCAATGCTTGAATGAGTATGAGTTCAAAATTTCTTGATAGTATCCACACTGAGTAACATAAGAAAGATGGGGGAATACTAAAAGGAGAATAAAATAAGAGCAAGCTCTTCTAATATACTCCAATGCTCAGAAATGAGTAAGAGCATCAACATGAATCTTCTAGCGGTATCCACGCCGAGTAATACGGGAAAGGTGGGGCAATACTAAAAGAGAACCACATCAAAAGCTGCTCTATCTACTCCAATGCTCTAACAAGAGTATGAGTATACAAAGGACCTTTCTAACAGTATCCACGCTGAGTAATATGAGAAAGGCAGGGGAATACTTGAATAAGGAAGAAAAGCATAAAAATAACTCAAAAACTGTTTTAATACTCAGAATTCAATATGTTTATGCTCAATGTCCATAAGTTTTGTTTAGCAAGTTCTCCCTGAATTTATGTGTGAAAGTTAGCTCTTCACTTGGTAAAATAATACGCTATCAGTACAAGGTCGTTAACAATACCTTTGACTTTGCGAATTGCAAATAAATGATAGCCATCAAAATCAAAATTAGTGAGATTCATTAAACGCACATTACCTTGTGATAAATTGATGAATTTGCTCACTTTTAATGTGCTTTTATACAATTATCATGCTGAAAGTAGCTTCAACAAGTTTTCAAATTTAGAAGGAGAAACACCCAACATATGGAATCAGCACTAGCACTATCAAGTCAATCAAGATCAATGAGTAATGAAAGTAGCTGATCAAAGTCAATCAATAAAAATTCAAAGTCAGTTGGCAAAAATTTCAATCAGTCAGCATAAAGAATTCAAACACTCAAATCAAACAGCCAAAGGTAAAAAGTTCAAGAGCAGTTATAGACTGCAACATTAAAAAGCAAGCAACAAAGGGGCTACAACTGAACAAAATTTGCAGGCAATTATAGACTGTAGCATCAAAGGCAAGCAACAAAGGCTTGTAACTAATCAAAATTTACTAGCAGTTATTATGGACTATAGCATCAAAGGTGAACAATGAAAGGGTTGTAGCTAATCAAAATTTGCGAGCAGTTATGGACTGTAGCATCAAAGGTGAGCAATTAAAGGGTTGCAGCTAATCATGAGTAGTTATGGACTGCAGCATTAAAAGTGAGCAACAAAAGGGTTGTAGCAGATTAAAATCAATGAGCAATGGAAGGATTGCAGCTAATCAAAAGTCATGAGTAGTTATGGACTACAATGGCAATGATGATTTAATAATTCATAGAATTATTAAATTATTAACTTAAATTTCAAATTCACTCTATTATATGCTACATAGTAGCTATAGCATAAATTTCATATTTACTCTGTTATAAGCTACACGATAGCTATAACTTATTTTCAAAATCACTTTATTATGCAATACACAGTAGTTATAGCATAATTTTAAATCACTTTTCACTAAACACTACACAGTATTTATAACACCAAATTGCTAGACGTTCCATAGAAACTATAACACATTTTCAAATCACAGTTCACTAGACGTTACACAGGAACTATAGTACAATTTATTAGACACTACAAAGTAGTTATAGCATCAATTTGCTAGACGTCCCATGGGGAATATAGTGAAATTTATCACATAGCTAGACATCCCATAAGGAATATAGCTAATTTCTTCAAATCACTTCGTTAGACATCCCACGGGCAATATATAGCAAAATTTATCATATAGCTAGACGTCCCACGAGGAATATAGCTAATTTCTTCAAATCACTTTGCTAGATGTTCTACACGGAATATAGCAAAATTTATCACATAGCTAGACGTCCCAAAGGGAATATAGCCAGACGTCCCATAGGGAATATAGCTAATTTCTTCAAATCACTTTACTAGACGTCCCATAGGGAATATAGAGAAATTTGTCATATGGCTAGATGTCCCACAGGGAATATAGCTAATTTCTTCAAATCACTTCGCTAGACGTCCCACAGGGAATATAGCAAAATTTATAATATAGCTAGACGTCCCACAGGGAATATAGTGCAATTAGCTCGACACTACACAGTAGTTATAGCATCACTGCTAGACGTTCCACAAGAACTATAGTGCATCTTCAAATCACCTTTTCACTAGACATCCCATAGGTATTATAGTGAAATTTGCTAAATGCTATAGAGTAGCTTTAACATTATGTATGGTGTTGTACAACAACATAAGCATCGATCACAAACAGAAGTCTCAAGGTGCACATGTAAGTATCCTAACTCTTCACTTTTGAAATTGTGTGCTTATTTACTTTAACGCAATTTTTCAAGCAAACAGTGACAAAAAGGTAATTGTAAGCACCTAATTTCAAGATGACTAGAGTTTGGATGTGATAGAAGACCCAATGATGAAAATTAACTATAAAATTAAATTTATTGGATCTGATTTATTGGTTTTGAACTAAATTGTAGATTATTTTTAAATTTTATTTTTGTATTTAATTATATATATATATATATATATATATATATATATATATATTTCAAAAAAAATATAAGAGAATTAAAAAAAGAGAGAATGGGCCTATTAAATCAACAAAATGAATTTAAAATGTTAAAGTTGCCACACAGGCCATTTAAATTCGCTAAATAGCGAATTGGCCAGATTTGGCCAATTTCATGATTTTTTATTTTTATTTTTTTTCGTTTATTTATTTATTTTATTTTTTTAACTTGATAATTTTTAATAAATCTCTTTAATAGATAAGTCACTTATCAAATTGTTAGGATTAGATTTATTTGATTTGATTTTTATTTTTTATTTTATTTTATTATTTTATCCTTTTTATTTTTTTTATAAAATTTCTTAGTAAGGCATCAATTGATGCACCAGGACATCCTAGCTAGGCTGACACCTCCTTAGCATCGACATCACATGCCAAAGCTAAGATTATTATTAATGAAAATAAAAGATACAAATGAAGTTTATACAACCATGAGGGCAATACTAAAAAAGAAAACAATAAGTAACTAACTAAATCTATAGGCATAGAAGCCCATTGCATCCTGACGAATCAAGTGATCATACCAAATACGATATGAAGGCCACTAAAATTCTATATTAAGGGAGATTGCCATGTTCGCCAACTTATCTGCAATTGTGTTAGCTTCCCTGAAAATATGACAAATGTGAAATTGAATTGATTGAAGGGAGTGAAGGAATTGGTGCCATTGATCTCGTAAATGCCAAGGGAGATCAATACATTGCAACTGAACTAAGCATACAATGAAAGAAGAATCACACTCGATCCAAAGAGGAGAGAACCTGTGATGTACTACATATTTTATTGCTAGCATGACAGCAGAAAATTTTGCCTCGAAAGCATACATGGTTCCTAAAGGAGCAGTGAAGGAGCCAAGAATAGTACCAACGTGAATCCTGAAAATACCACCTGCACTAGCCTATCCGGGGCAACCTTTAATAGAGTCGTCCGTATTAACTTGAAACTAGTGACACAAAGGAGGGGTCTAATGAACTTCTCAGATGACAGAAGGAGGTTTTGGAAGGCCATTAATCCTTATACGATGAAGGATTAATAAATCACGTTGAGAATTTTGCATGTGGCCAATTTTAAAAACTTCTACATCCTTGATGAAATTGCAAAGAGACCGAATAGAAATATGAACAGAAATAAAATTGCCTTGAAAAAGGGTATGATTCCTAGAGCGCCAAAGAAGCCAGAATGTAGTTATAACACTAACATGCTAGAGAGCCACTATTTGGGATGAGAAAGAGATAGATGTAGCTGCTTTATAAACATCAAGAGGTGATCCAACAACTTAGAAGTGGACCTGCAAAAGATCCTGTAAAGTTATCCAAAGTACAGAAGCATAAGGGCAAGATACTAAAACATGATCAATAGTCTCCAAGTCAGACTGACATAAGTGACATCAGGAGGCAATCTGATAGCTTTTTCGTTAAAGAAGATCATCTAAAGGCAAGCAACAATGAAGAACCTGCCAACATAAAAAAGATCTAGTGAGGGGAAGGTAGTGCCTCCAAAGTTCACGTCCCAAGCTATTTTGGGAGAGGAAGAGTGGAAGAAATCATAAGCACTCTTACTAGAAAAAAACTCCATTAGAGGAGTACCTCCAAAAAAAATGATCAAGATTATCAGCTGAAAAAATGACCTGCTTAAGATCATGGACCACTTCTATAAAAGTAACTGCAAAATCATCAAAAACATGTCATAAACGATCCCAATAATAATCAGGAATAGAAGTAGTGAGGAGCTTCCAAATTGACATAGGGATGCCAATCTTATTAGCAATAGAATAACCCATAAAGTTGGAAGTCCAAAAATTTAAATTGGATGATAGAGAAGGCAACCATTGGGAATATTCTTGAAAATCATTGTAAATACCTCGAATAGAAGGCCAAGCAGATAAGCAATTAAAAGAAACCTTTGGAGCACCAAACCTGAGATATCTTATGCGAAGAAATCTATAAACAAAATTATCGATGCAAGAGAATTTCCAAGCAGCTCTACTAAGGAGAGCTTTGTTAAGACAAAAAAGCCTTGTTAAACTAATGCCCCATTTCATCAATAGGCAGACAACATTTATCCCAAGCAATAGAAACTAGCTTTTTCATATGAATCTATCCAGTCCATAGACAATTCTGAATAGCCTTTTCCAAAAGTTTTAAAATATAATTAGGCCATTTATAAATAGAAAAGCTATGCAACAAAGACCCATAGATGGAGGATTTGATTAAAGCAAGGCGACCAGGCATAGAAAGAGTGCTACCTTTCCTAGAATCCATTTTGGCCAGGATACGATCTACAATTAGTTTAAGCTAACAAGCTTTAGGTGCACCTACAAACATAGGAACACCAAGATAATTAAAAGGAAAACATCTGGCACGCATGCCTGCTCGAGCCCGAAGAGAAGTAGTGTAGACTGCGGGGTTTAGTGCGCGTCCAAGATTTTAGCAACTGTGACACTATTTGAGCACACGGCTCTAGGGAACACACTAACCATATCACAAAGACATGTTGTGGATATGAGGAGTCGCTACCCAGGGTAATAACTGGGACAAATTGTAAGTGGTGGTAACTCGATTCTCTAACTAAGAGCAAGCATCACAACCAGGAAATTCTGGAAACGGAATACCGACTTCTTTTAGTCTTGTGTTTTTTAAAATTAGTTTATGAATTACTATCTTATTCCCCAATTACATGCAATTTCATTAAACCCTAATTGAAAATCCATTTAACCCTATGGCAACCAATCCATGAAAAAGCACATAAAAAACGCATTCGAGGCACAACGTCCCTAAATCTAAACTAGATTTGATTTTAATTTTAAGTTAGCTAAATCTATATTTTATTTACAATTGAAATGGAACTAAATCCTATATTTTAATTGTATTAGTGAACTTAAATCTATTATTTTTAATTCTAAAAGTGGGCCTAAGTCTACAAAATTTAAGAAAAATGGATTTGATTTAATGGGCCTAATTCTACTTATTTTACTTTAAACGAAATGATCTTAAATCTATTTATTTTAAAAGAAATGATTTAATGGGTTGAGCTAAGTCTAAATTTATTTTATTAAATAAAATGGGCCTAAGTCTAATTTAACCTAAATTTGCTAAATTGATTTTAAAGTTAATTAAACCTAAATTTAATTTTAAAGGCCTATTTTATTAGTGAGTTAGACCTACAGGTGGGCTTGGGGCCCAAAATGAACAAAAATAATAAACAAGCACAAATAATAAAAAATAAATAAAAAACAAACATCTTGTGATTTTCTAACCCTAATTTTAATTACATGGAACCTAGAATTAATCTAAAGCTACCACTATTACAACCTATAAACAAATTAATTAGTTACATGCCCAAAATCAAAAATAAATACACAACATAAATACCATAAAATAATAAAAACACAATAAAAATATAGAATAATAAAATTAAAAAAATTTGCACATGATTGCTACAGTGTTTTATCCATGGCATTCCATGGACCTTCATGGATTTAATCGGTTCAATCACATCTCCATGGCTCAGGACATTCCCACCATCATCATTAAAGAAACAAAACAAAAAAATCAAAAAATTATTAGAATAAAAATAAGAAATAATGAAGAAGAAAATAAAAAAATCAAATGGAAATAAATAAAAGAAATAAGAGAAAGGGATGGAATGTAGAGTGATGCAGTATTGACTAGCTCCTCAAAGACTTTGTTTAATTCACCATTTGAATAAGTTTGCCGTATTGATTTTCTTGGTTCTCAAGTTTCGATTGCTTTTCAAAAGAACTTTTTTTCTTTTGTTTTTGAGAAGTAGAGAAAAATAGAGTTCCCCAAAATTAAACCCCAAGAAAGGTTATGTATTTTTCAAAAGAAAAGGACATCCTATAAGCTTTTTTTTTGGTTCAGGAAAGATAACCTCTCTCATCTTTCTTCTTTTTTTTTTCTGTGTCCCCCTAGCCTCCTCCTTAAAAATAAAAAAAATGAAGAGTTTTTATAAACTCAGAGAACCCTATATCCTCATGTGATTTTGAATCACAAGAGATAAAGATTTTTTTATTTTTTTTTATTTTTTATATTTTTTAATCTAAAAACAACCTGATAATCCTTGATTTTTAGGATAAATTAAAAAATTATCTTTTATCTTTTATTTTCAAAATATTTTCCACCCAATCAAAAACAAGAAAAAATAAATAAATAATAAAAAAAGTTGCGGAAGCCTGTCAGACATGTGCAATTTCGACCGGAATTGTGTTTTTCTTATCGGAAAACATAATTCCAATTGCAAATACATAATTTTGATCGGAATTATGCATTCCCGATTGGAAGAAATATGTAATTCTTATTGGAATTACATATTTTTTATCCGAAATATGTAATTCTAATGGAAATTACATAATTTTGATCGGTGATTGCTCTTTTAATTACAAAATGACCCTTGAAAGAATTAAAATCTTTACAATTGGGTCCTTGAAAAAAGTTACAATTGAGTCCAAAAAATGCAATTAAGCCTTGAGATCCGAAATTCAAATACTGGAGACCTATTTGCAACAAATTTTTATCATTGGAGTCCTCTGTCGCATCCATACTCGACTATCCCGAAATTAGGTGCTTACAAGTAGCTCTACACAAAGGGACTCCACTACTTAAAAACATTTCAGACTTGCCCTAATTTACAAGATGCCCGGAAAGGAATCCATATTCCTTAAAAACACTAGCAAACAAATCAATATTAACTCGACAAGTTTTCCAAAAAATCAACACATCATCAGCATAAAGTAAGTGAGATGGACAATCAATGCCATTAGAAATCATAGGAGACAATGAGCCTAAATTAACCAAAGAGCTGAGCCTTCGACTTAAATGTTCCTCGGCAATACAAAAGAGCAAAGGGGAGAGAGGATCACCCTGACGAACTCCACGAGAAATAGAAAAATAACCCAATTGACTGCCATTAATGAGAACGGATAATCTTGTAAAGATACAAATGGACCAAACCCAATCACAAAATTTTGGAGAGAAACCAAAATTCAGTAAAATAGCGTGAATGAAATCCCACTCCATAGTGTCAAAAGCTTTCCCGATATCAATCTTCATGGCCATATTTCTGCCCCAACAATTATTATTCATAATACTGAAGCATTCAGAAGTAGCAACAATATAGTCCTCAATGTGCCTTCCCTTAACAAAACTAAACTGGTTATCAGAGATAATTTTGGAAGCAATGTTAGCAAGCAGATCTGCCAAAATTCTAGTTATTATCTTAAAGATAAAATTCTTTGAATGATTGGGCAGAGTTTATCCACTGAATTAGTACCAGGAACTTTTAGGATAAGGACCATTAAACTAGAGTTAAGACCAGAAATCATAGATCCCAAGGCAAAGAAAGAGTGAACAGTATGGCAAAGGTCCAGACCAATAATCTCCCAATAAGAACGAAAGAAATGACTTGTAAAACCATCAGGGCCAGGAGCACTTTGGGGATCCATATAAAAAACAACAAAATGAAAAAGCTCATGAGAAGGCATCATAGTAAGCATCAGATTATCTGCTTCAGAAAGTAAAGAGGGAATTACCTCTTTGATACCTAAAAAATTCCTTGGATGATGAGTTGAAGTGAATAATGCATAATAAAAGTGAACAATATGATTATTAATAATTGCATAATAAGTTTCAAGAACTCTGTTAATTAGCATGGAAGATCCAAGAGCCTGAGAACGACGCCTAGCTAAAAGACTGTAGTAAAATTTAGAATTTCTATCACCATCTCTAAGGCAATGAATACAACTCTTTTCTTTTAACAAAGCTTCCTATCTAGAGAGCTATAAAAAAAAGATTAGCATTAACCTCTAGTTCCCTATTATGAAGAGTGTCAGAAAAACCTTGAACTTCAATCTCCTACTGAATGTTGATAAAAGAGTGCTTAGCATGAGCAATGTCCAAATTCCCAAACACATTTATATTCTAATGACTCAAAAAAGATCTCAACATGTGAAGCTTATACATCATCAAATACATAGGATGACCTGAAATAGAAATAGAATTCCAAAAAGCCTTGACCTAGTGTAAGAAAGAATCATGAGTAGTCCACATTGATATAAAGTGAAATGGGTTAGTCCTAGATGGAAGATGGTGGCAACTCAAAAATAAAGGATTGTGATCAAAGCAGTGGTGCACAGAAGCATGACACTCAATAGGCCTCTAATTCTAAAAAGAAGAGTCAGAGCAAAAAAATCGATCCAAACAAATATCACCGCGATGGGCACCTTGCCTTTTATTGGTCCAAGTATACAATGGACCTCTAGTATTAAGACAATTTAAAGAACATCTAGACATGGCAGATACAAACTTCTGATAAGAATAAGCATTATGAGGATGCCCCAATTTTTCATGCGCACCAAAACAAGAGTTAAAATCTCCCAGAACAAACCAGTTGGATGAAATTAAAGAAGCCAGATACTCTAATTCAAACCATAACCGGTGTCTAACAGAACCCAAGACATTTGCATAAACACATGTGATATACTGCGAATAATCAATAATAGTGCAATGAGCAGTTATATGCTGATCTGAGCTCGAAAAAACATCAATGTTTCTCATTTCCAAATCATTAAAAACACGAATCCATATATTGGGAGGTGTAGAAGAAGTAGTAGCAACAAAGGACAAATTAAGAGACCTCTAAAAACTACTACAAATAGATTCAAACACCACTTTGGGTTCAGCCAAACAAACAAAGTAGGATTAAGAGAATGACAATAATTAAATAACACAAATTGAGTTGCAGGGTTTCCTAACCCTCTGCAATTCCAATAAATAATATTCATTGAGATGGTTGAGAGACAGACCTTGTTTGAGGATGATTACCAGTAAGCACAAGAAGATTCTTCATTTTCCTTTGCTTTTTTTTCTTAGCCAAGGCTAGTTGCCAAACTTCTTCTTTTTTTGCCATATCACCCCATGTTTGGTGGGAAACCAACTCCATCTCATGAAGCACCAATTGATGATAAGCTGAATTATTTGAGCTAGGAATAACATTCGTAGGTAATGGATTATCATGTTTGCTACTAAAAATGGAATCTATTTATGCATGGACGTCAGCAACAACGTTGTCATTCAAAATTGGATTATTCTTAGGAACATCAACGTCATCATTCCCCACATTAATGGGGTCATTAACAAGTACTGGATTAGTATTATCCTTTATCAGAGTTGTATTAGTGACAGGTTCTTTGCGCAAGGGCACACTAACATTCCGCTTAGGATGCCATACCTATCTTGTTCTTGAGCGACCCCTGGAAATATCACGTTCAGGGGAGGCTATTGTACTTTGGGATTGTCTGACTTTTAAACTAAATGGTAGGAAGCAGCTACTTGGCTAATTGAATTGCATGAACGGTAAAAATTCTGTAGGTTTTCATGGACCACGTCAATATCAATCAAAGTACCATTACAATCTAACATAAGGAGGTATTGCAATGGAACAGCAAGGTCAACATCAACTAGAATTCATGCGAAGTGACCGAAATCCCCATCAACTCTAGCTTTATCAATTTGTATTGGTGAACCAACATTCTGGCAATATCAACGACAATTTAAGGGTCCCAAAATTCCCAAGGAAGATGATAGAGACGAATCCATACTTGAGTTGATATAGTTTTCTCTTTGTATGGGTCAAAACTTGGCATCCATTGTTGGATACGAGGGATTCCAGGCTTAAGACGAATGGAACCTTGGTTCCAAACAATGTATTTGGCTCTAAGAGAATGAAGGAGGACATGATAGAATCTTGTTCCAAGTGAGATTAAATGCCAATCCTCAGATAGTTTTCTCTTTGATTTTCTTTATTTATTATATTAAATCATTCACTGATTATTTTTTTATTTGATTATTTTTTTTGTTTTTCATGATGGATGGAGTGATATAAATTTACTGTGGAGAAGAAAATCCATAGAGGACCCATGAAGATCCATGGAATGCCATTGATTAAATTTTGTACTTTAACGTAGTATTAGGTTTTCAGAGTTTCGTTTAATTTTATTTTCTATGTTTTAATGGTATTTGTATTGTGTATTTATTTTGATTTTGAGCACGTAACTATTATTGTATGTAGGTTGTAATAGCCTCGATAGTGGGAATAGTGAAACCCTTATTTTCCTGAACTTGAAATTAATTAGTAAATTAGGTTCACTTGGTAAACCCTAATAAAGTCAATGGTTTCTTTAGATTAATTTTAGGTTGCATGTAAATTAAGTTAGGGTTAGAAATCACTGTATGTATTTATGTGTTTATTTGTTTATTTGGGCTTATTTGTTTATTTTTATTCATTTTGGGCCCCAAGCCCACGTGTAGGTTTTAACTCACATAATTAATAGGTTATTAAATTGGTTTTAGGTTTAATTAACTTTAAAATCAATTTAGTTTGGAGTCACGACCGTAAGCATCAGTTTGACAACATTAAAGTCAAATTAAGAGTAAGCCTAAAAACTCTTATATGTAAGGTGGAAAGAGTGAGCCTTAAACTCTTGTGTAATCTCAATCTTGTGAATAAGATTGTGGGTCATTGAAAATTCTAACTTAGGGATAAGTTAGGTGGAAACGTAGGATTGTTAAGAATCCGAACTCCTTAAATTCTTGTGTTCATCATTCATCCTTTTCAACATTCTTTTAATTTTTGCTTATTTGTTTTTAAGTTTTTGATTTTTGTTTGATTGCCTTATTCACCCCCCCCCCCCCCCCTCTAAGGCATTTTCATATAGCATCAAAGTGAGAAAACATAAAAAAAAAATTGAGTTCGAGGTACTAACCTGCTGATGGTGAAGTACCTAGACATGCTCCCTTAAGTTTGAGATAAGCGGAATCTCATGCACCCTCATCACTCCATACCGTATGCGATGAGCCGGCATCGGCTTCTAACACATAGCGCCACCTGCAGCCTGAGCCGATTGGTCAACTCCCAGATCCTTTAAGGGAATATTGTTATCGGGGATATCAACACAACCACCACAACCTTCATCTCCTTGCATGGGTATTAAAGTGAAGAAATCCTAGAAAGTTTAGAAAATTCTAGGGGAAGGAGACAGAAGAAAGATGAAAAAATGAGGAAAATGACAAAAAAGAGCCCTTATATAGGCTAGAAGTTTATGGGTCTAGGATCCACCCACACGCGTGGGTCATGAGCAACGCACATGGGTTGTTCAACCCACACGCGTGGGTCGTTGTACCCATATGCATGGGTAGCACCCACAGTGCTATCCAGGACCTGCCGGAGCCCCTGAGATGCATGTTTTCAAGCACTAAGACTTCCAAAAGGTCCTAAATATGTATTAGAGCTCTGGACATCGACCCGAGACACAATTAAAAGCTTGAAATCCACTTTGAAAGTTATAAATGCCCCAAAGGGGCCAAAAAAATTCTGGGAAGTCCTCTATAACCTTTTCCATTATTTTTTCACATAAATTAATACATTCATGCATTCATACATACATTTTTTCTCCAAATATCTTTTTCTAGTGCTCACAGAGGTGTACTCAAATAGGAGAGAGGGCATGTGACAGGGATGGACCAGTCAACCTTGACAATGACTGTCTAACTTTGATGAGATTTTCAAGGTTTTTCTACTTTGACCAATATCTCTGAGCTGGGATTTTCACTTCTAATCAATCTAATGCTTGATGACCTCAAGAAAGATAGAAAATCCACCAAAAGAAAAGTCACTAAGAACCAGGACATTCGAGAAGCCTGCTGTCATCCATCAAGTTGTGTCTGTCCCCAAAAGGGACTGATGATGAAAACATCTCCCCAAACTTGACAAGTGTTTGTTCATTCATACTACCTCTGAAGCATGCTAAATCTAAAAAACCTGAACCGAGCCTCTAGAGTGCAAAATCGATCACCGAGTCACAAAGTCGTACTTCGGTTTTGCAAATTACGAATTATTTGAATGATAAGTTACTCATTTCAAATAATCATTGCTTAAAATGAGCAACTCGTCAAACCAGTGTTTGTCTTATAGGACCAAAGTTCAACTTTGTGAAAAATTGGAAGCTAATTTTGATAAAATGGTCGTTAGAAACACATCCTCAAGCCCCAAAAACCTCCGGAAGTGATTCCTAAAAAGTGCATGTAAACCCGAGAAGAAGCGCGTAAGCAAATTTATAGCGCATAACAATTCGTGAGCACACATGCTTATGCATGAAAATAGAACTTGATTCACAGAAAACGGACATCGAAAATGCGTCTAGGACGTCCAAAAATACCTAGAAACAACCTTGGGATAGTGCACGTAAGCCCCAAAATTAGCGTGTAAATGCGTTAATTATGCGTAATTGCGCACGAGGATGCGTGACCACATGCCTCAGGTGCATGACCTCATGCCTAAGAATGTGGTTATGTGCTCCTCATGCGTAGTTATGCACACTTCATGCACTTACGTTCACTTTGTGCACTTACGCTCTCTCTCATGCACATAGATGTAAAACTGCTCATATGTGCCTTGGGATTTGTGCCATACTTAAAAATGCATTTTTCTATAAATAGGAGTCTCTACCTCCCATTTTAGGGGGCTCTACACACATATTGAAATGTTGTCAAATTGAAGACTCAAGAATCCCAATTTACACACTTTTGGCTCACCCACTACATTTTTCTTAGGATTTTTAGATCGATTTGAACTAAACCCACCCACATCTTTATGAATGCACGCTTCAAAGGTATACAAATTTGCATTCTACACATCATTTTTAATCTCTTGATGAGGAAAACTTGAAAATCCCGCAAAGCTAAAGCTTCAAAAACCCAAAAACAAGCTCAGTCAAATCTGAGGACTAAACAATCATTTTTGCATGTTTATTTTACTATCTTTCCTTTTATTTTATTGCAGCCAATAGTTGAGAAATTGTTGTGATTGTGTGGTGAGATTGGTAATTTGCATGCTGATTGAATAATCCTTGCTTTATTTTGCACTTAATAAACTGTCATTTTGCATTCTCTAGCTCCGGAATGTGAAAAATCACAAAAATATTATTATTGTCGCATTACGTATCCTTTTTTATTTCCGAAAATACAAAATTTATCATTTTTATACAGTTTATGCATTCTCTGCATTTTTAATATATTTGATTAATAAAAATCACATTTTAATATCATGATCAATATTTTCGCATCATTTATGTAGCTTTATGTAAAAAATCATCATTTTTCACATAAAATGTGTATTATGCATCCAATTGATATAAATATCATCATTTTGCATAGTTTTCACATTCCAACATAAAAATTGTATTTTTACATTAGGTTTGCATACTTATATTAGATCTGTGCTTTTTCACTCACCAAACCTGAAAATAAATATTTCCCTCATTGTTGCATCAAAATGCATTCAATAATGTGAAATTTCACATTCTCAAGCTAGAGCCTCCATTTCATGGTCCAATGATGCAATCATGCATCTTTCGTTATTTTTCTACTATTTAGAAATATTGCATAATAATTCCTACAATACACAACTACAATTGTATGCATCTATTTGTTTATGTATTGATAGAATACATCATATCTAATTATTTTCCTAGTGGATGAATGGATGGAACTACATATAGTTATGCTAACCTCTGTCTTGTAGGTGTATTCTAGATATGGGACCAGATTTACATTTCTGCACTTTTTCTCTTTCAAATGTATTTACTAGGAAAGCCTTGTAAATAATTGTACTTAATTTCCTTTAGTTTCTATTATTATCATGTATTTTTATAAATGTGCATGTATCAAACTGTCATACCAAAACTAGGGTGCTACGGTAGCCATATATCAAGCATTGTATAATGAGAAATATCCAAAAAGTAGATACGATCTCCCAAACCTAGAATATCTACTAGGGACGATACTCGTTGAGTGACCCGATGTTGTCCCTTTCATCTTTTCCTGATTTTCTAAAAATTAAGTGGCGACTCCACAAACACAAAGCCTCTCACATTCCCTTGAGACCAATCAATTGTCCCTGTTCTGTAAACAGAACGGATGTCCCATTCAGTAAAATTGCCATGACCCACATCAAATTTGCATTTGGTCGCTCACAATGGTGACTCTACTAGGGATTCTAACTGGAGAGGTCAATTCAAAAACGGCTATTTCTCATTACATAATACTCAATCATATGGAGCCCTTCACCGTTGCAATTGCAATACACATCATATGTACACTATTGGTCCTTATCAGTTGACAATGATGAAAAGTGATCCACTATTATTCCACACGAGTCATAGGGTGACCAATTCAAATTTTTCACCTTCAGACTTTACTCGTAGTTTCACTGGACTCATCTGACCAGAGTCTGTGACCCAAGTCTTAAAGGGGGGCGAGCCGAGTTATCAAAAGAATGCTAGACTCACTGACTGAAGTCTGTAACCCTAGTCATGGGGGGGCATAGTCATGAGGGGGAATTCTCGCTAAAAGAGCCCTTAGCTTTACACCCTCGACTCAACCCATCCAAATAAACCATTAAAAACTTCCACTATAATCCCACCAAACTTTGCATGCTAACCTTGATGCTGCTCGTTTGACCTAATACTCACTAGTGCCATGACACTTCTAATTTCCCTCACCAATTGACTTCATTAGGTCCTTTCTCACATACTACTCACACTTAGACTATGTGATCCTTATTTAACTCATACAAGCCCGATGTGCAAGGAATTATAAGAATCATACACCTTAGTTTGAATAGCCCGTGGGAACTAGTGAATAATGACATCTTTCGGTAATGGAACCTATAGAGCGTCATCCATTTGTCCTTATCAGATCAAATGAATGGATTAGGAATTCAACTAGATTATAGAAATTTGTGTTGATAGAATCCAACTGTAAACTATCAAATGATACTTTAATGCCTCTTGGTAAACATATCAAATATCGATATGGGGACACGATTTTAGACCCCTTTTGTTGGCTATAGCCCCTACACACGCGGGCGTGTATGGACTATAAATGCCATTTGTGACCCAATGATCAATTCTCATATTGACATTATATGATTACCTTGAGTGTGTTTATGTATTGTTCCTTAGCTTACTTTTTAATTTTGATCAAAATAAATCCAGGCAGCCTAGTCTGAGAGCAAAACTGTAGTCCCCTGTTGACTATCAGGTTAAAACCCACCTAGGAAAAAGACTGACTAACCACGTGGAGTGATAAGGTTGGAAGCGAGAACTTGCTTGTGATTGGTTTGTTCCCTGTGCAGGAAATACTAACCAGTTTTATTCTTTTTCTTTTCAATCATGCATATATAGTATACATTTAAATAGTATACACTAACTCATATTCTTCTTGCAGCCATCCTACATTTTTGCATAGACATCCAAATTATATATTCTCACCCTATCCCTTCATATGGACACATCATACACACATGATAACTCCTTTACAGCTCATAACATGACAAGCATCCATGACCCTCTCCTTTAGCTTATCTTGTTGATATTTACTTACCCATTCTCTTTTCTTGTGTTTTCTTTTCAAGACTCCATGCACTAATAAATCTATTATAGCACATGGTATAACATGAATTCATGACATCTTTATATTTTATATTTTCGCATAACATCACATACACGTGTTTTATAATAATTGCATTCATGCATACATGTCGCAATGAATCGCACTCATGCATACATAACATACATTCAGATAGCATATTCTAACCTACAATATTCTGCTGCCATTCTGAATCATCACAATAGGACCATGCACAAGCACACCATGCGTACATGCTCACCCTATTCTTTTACAGGTTCACGCCATGCATACATGCTTACTTCATTCTTTTTCATACTAATTCAAAGAAACACAGCTCTACACAATCCTTAGCACAAACTAGCCACAACTCCAACATATGAGATTAAGATGACACTTCTTGCCAACAACCCCAAGATATGATGAGAAAAGGATAAGAAATTGCCTACTGATTGCACTATGATTAAGACCTTCCAAGCCTAATGCTAACGCTACCAATGCTCAAACCAGAAACACATAAGAGGGAAATTACATTGCCAGTAAGCCACAACAAAGCTCCAGGCTCTTCTTCACACTCTTATCCAAATTGATGATGATGATGGTCGAAAGTGCACTCCCCCACTTTAGGAAACAAAAAATGTTTGGTCACTACCTTGGCTTTCAAATTCTACCTCAAATAAGCCCTAAACACCTTCCAAAGAACCTCAAAGCCAACGCCTAAAGCCAAAACACTTACACTTACACAGCTAAAATTAATTGAATCTAACCAGACACCTATAGCCCACCGTTTGCCAATGTCATCAACAAGCCACCTTGAAAGTTCTCCAACTTTAACCTTCAACTATCCAAGGTCTTCTAAGGACTTCAGCAAAAGAACCTCCTATATCCTTGACAGCCAAAACCACTACTAAGTCCTTTACCCCTACAAATTGACCAGAACATATTCTGTCATTTCCATTAAATGCTCAGTCATACTACTGACACTTACATAACTCTTAAAAATGCAATCCAATATCTCATTGATTCAGGAAAGATTGATGATCCTGAAAAATAACCCAATGTAAAAACCAACCCCCTTCCAAATTATCAAATCATGCCTCCACCAACAATCAACACAATCTCATACGGCCTACTAGAAGCCTTTATTGAGCAATCCATCTAAACCATCTAAGAAACCCAAGAGGAAGAAGAAACCAAATAAGAGAATGAACTCTTGATGATCCTAGAAGCTAAATTTCTAAGTTTGATTTATGATTGCTATAACCTCAAGTGGGATAAAACCCGAAGTGGGGAATTCATTAATACCTCCATCTACCTATAATTGCAATAAAAGCATCATGAGTGCAGATACAAGTGAACCAATCATATAGACAAGATAGTCATCATTAGATGCACAAACAAAGTGATCATTTAGATACAAGGAACTCATCACACAACGGTCATATGGTAAAGATACTACAGTCATCAGTCATCATCAGAACACACAAAGTCAGTCATCAAGGATACAACAAGTCACAACACAAGCAAGTGTTATAACAAATGGGACATATGCCTAGATATAACATCCAAAGTTTGTGATCTCAGGAAAATGATACAACATCAAGCAAGCACATCCAAAGATCTACTCGTAGCCCCCTAAACGACTACATCGACCATGGTTGCCATTATAAGCAAAAGCTGAATCCACTCAGGCATCTTGGCAACCTGGGCCATGCACCTCATCATCTTTATCCATGCAAAGAGCAACCATGACCTGCTCTAATTGTTAAACATGCCCACTCCAAGATGTTTGCTCTCTCTCCTACTCAAGGCTAGCAAGAGTGTGTTGACTTTGCATTAGATAAACATCATAAATCACATTCATGCATTCATTAAGACATATGCATTTGTATAAAGCAGGTACAATAAACATTCAATAAAAAAAGAAGATGCATGGTCTGTGGGCTAGTAAACTCAATAAAATACTCCTGCACGCTGGTCGCAGTAGTGAGATTGTATGGGGAGATCACGTCAGGATCAGTACATTTATAGATTCAGGGTACACAGGCTAAGGGCAACTATCTACTAGATTTCCATTTGTTATTATTTGTGGGAGGGTCTGCCTGATTAGGCCTTATAGATTGGAGTTGCCACTCGACTTGAATCGGGAAGAAGTGAAAAACTCAATTCCATAACCAGAGAATCTGGGTTCGAGGGGTAGGAGTTACTTATCCTATTTCTTATTATACATGTTGCTCATTTATTCACTACTTCACCCTAGTTTCAATTTTATGATGCACTTTACCACATACAAGCATTATTCAGTTTAAATTGGAAATAAAACGCGGGATAATTGGATTGACGAACATACATCACATGACAGATAAGCAAACAATTAATTAAGCAAATAAGCATGTAAGCAAGTAGGCATGAATCACATAAGCATGCAAGAGATAATAAAAATAAGCAAGCAAATAAGCAAAATAAAAACGGGAAAAAGGATTAAGGATTACAACCTGAGAGAAAAAGCCTCTTCTAATAAACGCATCTAAAATAAAAATAAATGGGGGAATTGGGATTAAGGATTACATTGCCTTGGAAAAACCTATTCTATTAATTCCATGAAAATGAGAAAAAGAAATAAAAATTCTATTCTAATAAATCTACAAAACAAAGGTTAATCTTTATACACATGCAAGCACATAGGACAATTTAATATATTTCATTCACTCATAATTGAGCTGATAAGTAAGAGAATAATTAAACATATAAGAAAACAAGGATGTTAATATATGCATGATGCAAGATTTAAAAAGTCGGGTACGTTAGTGTGAAGTCATCATTTTTATTATTGAAAATAAGATTTTTATGATGATGTAAATATAATGAAATAAAGTGGGGAGGAACAAAAGGATGATAAAAGTGATAAAGATATTATTCTCACCATAAAAATATTAACTTTATGATGAAAATAATAAATTTATCATGGAAAACAATTATTTTCACCATAAATATGGGAACTTTATGATAAAAATAATAAATTCATTAAGGAAATCAACAAAAATTATCAAAGTACATTAATGTAATAAAAAATAATAAAATGCTGAATTGAAAATATTAAGGTGGCAAGGATGTCATTTCGGCCATAAAAATATCTATTTTACGATAAAATGACAACTTTGCCCCTAAAAGGCATAAAAGCCATAAAAATCACGAAAAGTTGATAAAATAATAAAAATACAGCAATATTAATGTAAATAAATTAAAGTGATAAAGATCATATTTTTACCATAGAAATATGAACTTTATGATAAAAATACCAAATTTAATATAAAAAACATAAATGCAACAAAAATTACAAAAAAGTAATAAAAATAATAAAAATAATAAAAATTCTGGAATAAATACATAATAAATAAATATGGTAGAAATAAAATAACAAGTATTAAAATTGATATTTTTACCATAAAAATATGAACTTTATTATAAAAACATCAAATTTACTACAAAAGGCATAAATGCATCTAAATGGAAAAAGTGCTAGAATAAAAAAATAAAAAAATAAATTTGACAGCAATAAAGTAATAAATAATAAAGGTGACATTTTTACCATAAAAATGTGAACTGTATGATAAAAAGGCCAACTTTACTATAAAAGGCATGACTGCAATACAAATTACCAAAAATACCAAAAATGATAAAAATGCAGAAATAAATATGCAAATCAATCAAAAATACATAATTGAAAATATTAAAATGGAGAAGATAGAATTTCCACTATAAAAATGGAGACTTTGTGATAAAAATGCTATTTTTACCATAAAAGTATAAATATCATAAAAATGTAGAAAAATAATAAAAATAAATAGAAATACTACAGTAAATAAAATAGATCAAAATGATGCAAGAATAATAATAATAATGCTACTTTACACCAAAATACCCATTTTTACATAAATAGAGAAAAAGATGCAAAAATGGTAGAAAAATGCAAAATGAATGCAAACACTTCCGGATCTAACCCGAACTTCCTTCTCCTTCTACATATCTTATTCACAAACTCCAAATAAGCATAAAAATCACAACTTTATCATAAATAATAAATATTTACAATAAAATGAATAAAAATGCAAAAATGATGAAAAATACTAAAAATGATAGAGATAAAATGAAGAAGATGATAAAAATGGTGTTTTTAATTATAAAATGATTGAGAGATCCTCAGACGAACCAAGTAATTACCTTAGATGCATGCTTTGACAAAGATGTGACTTGGTTTGGTTTAGATGGTCTAAACCTAGTGAGAGAAAGTGATTTTGGTTGAGGGTTTAGGTTAGAGGGGTGCCCCAAGTGCTTTAGGAGTGTGAAAAATTGTGAGAGTATGTGTTGGAACAGTACGTTTCTCTCTCTAGAGTCGTCTGCCTCACGAAATGTGCCTCCCCTCCTTCAAAAGAGGAAGAAAATGATTTTTTGTATGTGGGTCGACTTGAGCCATAAGCTTGGGTCAATGACCCATGCTCATGATCCATGACCCACGCAAGGGAAAATGGGCCATTTTGACCCACAGACAGGGTTGAAAGACCCACACTCATGGGTCATCAACCTAAGCTCGTGGGTGAACCCATCCCCATAGGCTTTTTTGTGTCCTTTTCAGGCCCTGGCTAGCTCCTTACGCTCGAGAAAATTTTCGAAGGAGTTTTCCTCCTGTATGACTGACAGGAATCCTTCATCATCGGATTTTTGGGAAAACTACTAAAATTTGGGTATCAACAGTTGCCCCCTGCTTCACATGCATCGATAAAGCTGCCACCTTGTCGATGCATGGGAAGTAAAGTTTGAAAATTATGAGATGAGATTTTTGATTTTAGGGTGACCCCCTACTTCACATGTATTAGACAAGCTACCACCTTACTGATGCGTGGGAAGCAAAGTTTGAAACCATGTGAGATGTAAAAACTTTCATAAGGGTGCTATGTACTATTTGTCAAGCTATAAAGCGAGGGTGTCATGTAACCTTTACCAAGCTACAAGCGACGGGTGTCGTGTAACCTTTACCAAGCTACAAATGACAGGGTGTTGTGACCTTTTCCAAGCCATGAGTGAAGAGTGTGTGATTTCTAAAATCATGATGTGTGTAAAATCAAAATTCTATTATTCAGTTTAATTTTAAAATTATGATGCATGAGAGTTTTGTTAATGCTTTCAGGGATTTACCTTTACTAGTGAGTGACACGTACCAGGGGCTTTAAGTCAATCTGGTTGCAACTATCTCACCTTAATGCGATTCTCATTGTTTCTTCGAGGTTTGATCATCATCCCTTTGCCAAAGATATCCCTAATTACTAAGTGAAGAGTAAGTCTCCCTCATGATCAAAAGGAAATTCATCAAATGAGTTCATCGAGAACCGTGATGCAGGAAGCGACCTTCGATACCATATTGTTCCCTTTGGAGGCAAATGTTTGATCATACTCATTTCTCTTCTCAGGCATTCCCCACCTTTTTTCACTTAGTGTGAATGCTGTCAAAGACTTACTCTAACTCCAGGTTTGAGTATTGGAGTAGAATGAGTGTGGTCCTTATTATTTATTTCCTTCTTTCTTCCTCTTCCCTTGGTTTTTTCTTTTTGTCTTCTTTCTTCTTTCTTCTTCCTTTCTTTTTTCTTTATTTTTCCTTTCTTTCTTTTGCTCTTTCTTTCT
>CATIWM010583309.1:0-33223 GCA_949671775.1 Mallotus repandus | reverse complement strand
TTCTCAATGTTTTTTTTGCTCAACTTTTTTTATCGTCTTCATTTTTTTTTCTCAATGTTTTTTTATGCTCAACATTTTTTTTTATTTTTAAAGTACTGTTGTCATCTTTTTTTCCTCAATGTTTTTTTCTCACTATTTTTTCTCTTAATTTTTTTTTCAAATGAATGATTATGAACTAAACATCTTCAATTGTTGTAAAAAAAACCAATAAATATCTTCAACTGTTGTAACAACAAGCAATAAACAAAAATTTTCCCTTTTGTATTCTTAAAGAATAAGGATTTTTTTTACTTTGATTTGTTTATTAAAATTTCTAACAATTTTTTTTTCAAAAAAATTATTTTAAACTTATTGATCATCAATATGTAACATGTTTACAATTTTTATGGCATATTTGTAACATCCACAAAAAAAAATCGAAATACAAAAAAAGCAACAAACATGAAAATTGACTAAAGAGAATCTAGTTGAATCAAATTCTTGCACTACTAAACTTTCCAAATACTAGCATGGGAATTCACAATCCTAAAATTAAATAATTAAATGAGACAGCAAATCAAAATCAATGTAAAGCAAAAAAATTATTGCAAAATTGATCATGTACTAATCATTTGCTCAATGTATGTCAAAGTTTAAGATAGGGCATAAGAAATGTATTACTTCTTACTATGTCTGACATTGTTAATGGTTGTATGCCAAGGCTAAGGATGTTTATAAAATGTAGCACCCATGTCTTCTTTAGAAAAGCTAAATTAGCATTTTGACCCCAACCAATGTTTGAGAACAAAAGCAAGACATCTACTAAAGAAAGCAAGGTCCCTTTCATTCTTGATGGCATGAGAAATATAGAAACCTGATGTTGCTTCATCTGTTCAATCGCCAGTAAGAAATGATCATATCTTTACCCAATGAAGTTGCCAGAAACAAATATTCAAACAAAGAGAGAGAGAGAAAACCATACATATTCCATATCGATAGGCTCTTCTCAAGAATCAAATTTCAAAGTATGCTCTCTTATAGAAAAATAGTAATCCCATGTGATCTTTTAAGGTGTTGCAAAAACATACAAATCCATACAGGTCCAGCTGTGGGCTATAGAGGTATGTAAAAAAGCATTAAAAACTGAAAGAATTACAATTATTATTTATTCAATAGGAGGTTGATTGACAAACGATTGACATAGTTATCTTCCTGTTCGTATACAAACCATTTACAGAATTTCAATTAAATTCTTCAAAAATCATGTCGCGAATGACATAGTGATGTCACGACCCCAACCCATAGGCATATGACCGGCACTAGGGAATGGAAAAGCGTGAAGCTTCTGAAATCCGTAGTAAGCCTTAGAATTTTTTTTTCACCTAGAAACATTACTCAACTCAACTAATTAACAAAAATCCAGTAGAGTTTCTTCTGTATCGGGAACAAACCCAAACCTAAAAAAAATGCAAATTACACTGCCAATAATATTCATCAACCACAAATACTCCAATGTCTCCAAATTAATCAACATATCAACTCAAGTATAAAGATACATATATCTTCATCACAATAAAAATCCACAATAAAAATTATACAAGTTCTTTAACTAACTACTGCGGTATCTAAAATTCAAATTCATAATACTTTAATCAAATAGACCTACATAAAGCAGCTGGTAAAGAATGAACCCGACGTAGAGAAGAAAAACTAATAGTTGACTCCCAAGATCCTGAAAAATAGTTAAGGGGAGTCAAACCTCACTGAGTGAATTAATAATATAAAATGCATGTTAAAATATTGTTTAAAAACCAATAAATCCATTAAATAGATAAATATTTAAAAATCATTTGTCATACTAAAATTACTATTAGTAAAACATCTTTTCAATAGTAGAAATAATTTTATATAACTTTCCTTACATGAAAATCATATGAATTAAAACTTTTAGTGGAAAAGAAACTTAATAGACCCCTAAACCTCAGATTCTACTAGCCTTCCGGTTCTTTTAACTCCAAATGATCGTCGTCCTGAGAGATCAAGCTCAACCGAGTTATAGTCATAATCAATCTCTTAAGCCATTATAAATGTCCCGAGAGAACAAGCTCAACTGAGTTATATCTCGACCCTAGCCCGAGGGAACAAGCTCTACCGAGTTAATCATTGCCCGAGAGTATAAGCTCCACTGAGCCAATTTCACATATTATTGCCCGAGAGTACAAGCTCCACCAAACCAATACACATATTTCTCAAATTCAAGATCTTAACCAGTGCGCATCTGGTCCTAGTGACACCCACTAGGTAGCACGTTCTACCAATTCTTCCAAAACATTTTTATCTCATAATATAAAATACCACATGGCTAAAAAATCTTTTCCAATAATCATAAAATGACAATCTCATGTGGATTATAAAATAATATAAACCAAAAAAATTCATAGTAATATTCATGCCAAAATTTCCAAAATTCTTAACAATAAATATATAAATAAATGAACATGCTTGCGGAAATTATTCATAAATATATTTAAATTCATATATTCAACAAACATTTTATATAATTAACTCATATGTGGAGTGTGCTGGGCGACGCATCCTCGGCTACCCAAATGTTACTACTCTTGCTCCGGAGTTCTCTAAATTAAATAATATATATTTTTAAAACATGCTTATATAATATAACAAATAAATCCATAAAAAAATTTCCCAACACTTTAGAAAAATTATTAAAATTAAGAAATGATCAAAATAGCTTTAAAACTCTAAAATGAATTATTTGGATGCCCAAATAATTTTTCAAATAACTTAAACTACCATATATGGAAATATATAATTTCTCCCATAACCATATTGGAATTTTTATTGCAAAATCTGTAAATATTTGGACTTTGGTTCAGTCACAAGAATCGATCAATGCAATATATAGGATTTATTAAAAATATGAAAACACCCAGGGTTCGGAACAGTAACCGAACACCGGAATAGTAACCCGAAATCCAAAAATTCCAGAAAATTAAGAAAAATACATCAATAGAAAAATCTCAACTTGAATTTTAATTCATATAACTACCACCAAGACTAATTTAAACTCAAATTGAATAAATTAATCAAAAACCCTAAAATCAATTTACCTAAAATCGAGGTGATTGTCAGCGCTAATCGGGCAAATTGGTTGAGGGGAAATGATGCCCGGAGAGAGACGAGTTGAATAAGATTGACTGTGACGTTTGGTGGCGCCGGAGCCTGCGATGATGGTTCTTTTCCTCTCCAGTGGCGATAGAAAATGAAAGAGAAGAGGAAGAAAAAGGGTTGGCCAGAGACAGGAGGTTGCTGGCTGCGACGGCGTGGTGGCTGGCAGTGGGCGTCAGGAGGAAGAAAGGAGAAGAAGAAGAAAAAGAAAAGAAAAGAAAGGGGAGGGAGAGAAAAAGAACAAAGATGGTTTTATATTATTTTTTTTATACATATAATATTAAAATAGATATTTTTCCTACCAAATCTCTTTCTTAAAAAAATGTATTTACAAACTACACTTAACCTTTAATTCTTTCACCAATTATATACATACACATAATATTTATAAATATTTTTTTCTTAATAATTATTAAAATTTATCAAAATACTTATTTAACAACAATTTCATAAAAATAATAATTAACACTTTGAAATCCATATTTAAATTAATAAATAAAAATACGGGTCATTACAATCTTCCCTCCTTAACAAAATTCATCCTTGAATTTTACATCAATACTAAAACAAGTAAGGGTATCGGTTATGCATATCGACCTCTGTCTCCCAAGTGCAATCTTCCACCTCATGGTTGCTCCATAATACTTTAACCACAGAAATTTCTTTGGTGCGGAGCTAACGAACTTGTCGATCCACTATCGCCACTGGATACTCTTCATAAGTCAAATCTTCACTGAGCTCTACTGTCTGAGGTTGAAGAACATGTGAAGGATCGGAGATGTACTTCCTCAATATAGAGACATGGAATACTGGATGAATCCGCGATAACTCTGGCGGCAACACCAATCTGTAAGCCACATTGCCTACCCTTGAATAAATTTTAAAGCGTCCGACATATCTTGGAGCTAACTTACCTTTCTTACCAAACCTCATTACTCTCTTTATTGGAGACACCTTGAGAAACACCATGTCTCCAACAGAAAAGGATACATCATTCCTCTTAGGATCAGCATAGCTTTCTATAGGCTAAAAGCTGTCCTCAATTGCTGTTGGATGAGAGGAACCTTCTTTGAAGTCACTTGCACCAATTTTGGGCTTGTCATTTGCCTCTCTCCAACTTCCTAACACAATGGTTATCTACACTTCCTACCATACAATGCTTCATAGGGAGCCATTCCAATACTTGTATGATAACTGTTGTTATATACAAATTCAATAAAGGGCAAGTGTGAATCCTAGTGACCATTAAAGTCTACCACACACATTCTCAACATGTCTTCTAGGGTCTGAATGGTCCTTTTTGACTGACCATCTATTTGAGGATGAAAAGTTGTGCTGAAATCCAGTCTTGTACCCAAAGCCTTATGCAATTCTTGCCAAAAGACTGAAGTAAAAGTAGCTCCTCTATCAGACACTATACTTTCTGGTACCCCATACAAGCAAACAATTCGGTTGACATACAACCTTGCTAACCTATCAGTAGAGTATGTCTTCTTAACTAGCAAGAAGTGAGATGACTTGGTTAGTCTATCAACTATCACCCAAATGGCATCATAACCTCTACTGGTACGAGTAAGCCAGTTACAAAATCCATAGCAACCATATCCTATTTCCACTCTAGGATGGGTAACTATTGTAACAATCCTGAGGGCCTCTGATGTTCCAATTTCATCTGTTGACAAGTGAGACACTTGGATACAAACTCTGTAATGTCCCTTTTCATCCTATGCCACCAATATATATCCTTCAAGTCATAATACATCTTGGTAGAACCTACGTGAACACTATAAGTAAAAAAATGAGCTTCCTCCATGATCTCCTTTCTCAGCTCATCCACATCTGGCACACATAGCCTAGTGCCTAAATGCAAAATGCCCTCATTATCAACAACAAAATCTCTAGATTGACCTTGTTGCACTTCAGATATTATCTTTTATAACTGTGGGTCCTTTCTCTGTACTATTTTAACTCTATCCAAGTACACATAACGTACTCTAAATTGAGTTAAAAGACATTTTTTGGTTATCTTCCATTGTAACCCATGATCAATCAATTCATGCAGTTCTTTAATAATTGACCTCCTCTATGAGCTAATATGAGCAAGGCTTCCTACTGACTTCCTACTCAATGCATCAGCTACCACATTAGCCTTACCTGAATGGCAAAGAATGGAGCAATCATAGTCTTTTAAAAGTTCCATCCATCTTCATTGCCTTAAGTTCAAATCTCTCTGTTGAAAAATATACTTCCAGCTCTTATGATTAGTGTATATTTCACAAGTTACACCATATAAGTAGTGCCTCCAAATCTTCAATGCAAACACCAATGTTGCCATTTCAAAATCATAAGTAGGGTAATTTTGCTCATGCTTTATTAGCTGACGTGAAGCATAAGTAACTACTCTTCCATTCTGCATCAACACACACCCCAGTCCTACTTGAGAAGCATCACAGTACACTGTATATCCTTAATTTCTTGAAGGTAAAGTCAATACTGGAGCTGAAGTCAACCTATCCTTAAGTAGTTGGAAGTGCTCCTCACATCTATCTGTCCACACAAATTTAACATATTTCTAGGTCAACCTTGTTAAAGGTGCGGTAATCTTAGAAAAATCCCTCATAAATCTCCTATAATAGCCAGCTAAACCTAGAAAACTTCTTACTTCAGTGACTATTGTAGGTCTCAACCACTCTGTAATGGCTTCAATCTTTTTGGGATCCACTTGTATACCATCTTTGGATACCACATGGCCTAAGAATGCCACTTGATCCAACAAACTCACACTTAGAGAATTTGGCATACAGTTAATGCTCCCTTAAAGTCTAAAGCACCATTCTCAAATGCATAGCATGCTCCGCCACACTCTTGGAATATACCAACATGTCATCAATAAATACTATCACAAAGTGGTCCAAGAATGGCCTAAAAACCCGATTCATCAAGTCCATAAAGGTTGTTGGGGCATTAGTCAACCCAAAGGACATCACTAAGAATTCATAATGGCCATATCTTGTCTGGAATGCGATCTTGGGTATATCTCCACTTCTAAGTCTCAACTGATAATACCCTGACCTTAAACCAATCTTAAAAAAACACTGAGCTCCTTGAAGCTGATCAAACAAGTCATCAATTCATAGGAGAGGATATTTGTTCTTGATGGTGACTTTGTTCAACTGTCTATAGTCGATACAAAGTTGAAGACTATCATCTTTCTTTTTCACAAATAACACCGGCGCACCCCAAAGAGACGTGATGGGTCTAATGAAACCCTTATCAAGCAACTCTTGCAACTGCTCTTTAAGCTCCTTTAACTCTGCAGGCATCATTCTATAAGGTGGCATAGAGATAGGATCTGTACTAGGTACAACATCTATACAGAATTCTATCCCTCTTTTTGGTGGCAACTTTGGTAATTCTTCAGGAAAAACATCAGGAAACTCGCACACCACTAGCACATCCATATATGCTCACATATCTATACATCAGGAAACTCGCACACCACTAGCACATCCACATATGCTCCCATATCTATCTTCATATCTCTAACCATAGCTAAATAGCCTTGACACTCCCTTCTAAGAATCTTTCTAGTTGTGATTGCAGAGATGAGATTCTGAGGAATTAAACTCTTATCGCCTCTGAACTAAAATTCATCATCATTTGGAATTCTGAAAATCACTTCTTTCTCTCAACAATCGAATGTGACATAATGTTGAGCCCACCAATACATTCCCAAAATCATATTAAAATCTATCACATCTAATAATACTAAATCTGCAAGCAACTCTCTATCTTCCGCCAACACTGGAATAGATGGAAAGACTATATCTGCCTCCAACTCATTGCTAAGTGGAGTCACTACAGACAATTGAATTAATAACTTGGATGGTTGCCATCCCATTCTTGAAGCAAAAATAGGGGACACAAAAGAATATGATGCACCAGGATTAAATAAAATTTGAGCATAAAGATAACAAACTAGAAGAGTACTTGTAACACTACATTGGATGCCTGAGCATCTTGAGGAGTTAATATGAACACTCTGGCCTGCCCACGGCCAGCCTGTTGTGAAGTGGATGGCTATGTAAATCCTCTGCCACCAGGTCTCCCTCTATGCCTACCTCTTATACCTCGGCCCTGGTGACCCATAAACTTTGCACCACTCTGCTGAGGATACACCGGTGCATGAAATTAAGGAGTGCTATACTAGTTGAGCAACGGTATATGATGAACCCTAAGGGTATGCTTGCTGATAACCAGAATATAGACATGCTCTAGCAAAGAGTCCAACATGTCCACATCTGAAACAGGCTTCTGATGGTAGGTGACAAGGGCCTTGATGTACTCAGCCACAGTTAGGACAAGCACTGGGCCCTGAGCCCATACTGCCATACCCAAAGTTCTGACCACTGCTACTACTACTAGATCCAGCCCCAAATCTAATAGGTCTGTTACTCCGTCGACTATGCCTTCCACTTTTATGCCCACGATAACCTCTATAGCCCTGTTGTGAGGTACCAACAGTCTGGATGCCAACACTCCCCATCTGAAAATTAGGCTGCTGAATCCCCTAAGCTACCACCAATCTACTACTGCTACTCATATAGGGGTCGGGGATGGTCCCATGCATAATATGTCACCTCTCCGGCTGTCTAGCCTCTTCCATCATGCTATCTAACCTCCAGTCTCCAATCCGGATACCAATATAGGCTGGGCCTAACCTTGTCATAAACATCTTCACTGCTTTCCTTTCATCCTGCATCATATCTCCAACATGGCATGACAACCTGAGAAACTCGTGGGTGTACTCCTCAACTGACCGATCACCCTTGCATATATGCAATAATTACCACCTTGTAATTATCTATCATCGAAGGTGGACAGAAATACCACAAAAATTGCTCTTTAAACTCTAACCATGCCATGGCAGTCATATGGCTAGATCAACTACATAAACCAGTCTCGAGCTGCAGCCTGTATTGATAACTCCACAATCATAATCCTCTGATAATCAATGTATCCAGTCCTTGTTCTAGCTTCAATGGTGTTTACAAAATCCAAGGCATCACCAATACTATCAAATGCAACTCTCCCAACTCTAGAATACAACAAAGTTATATTTGCATCTGTCATCCCTTGGTTTCTCTGTTGTAACATCTGTTGTACCAAAGGCATAGCTTGATTAAGTGCTGCTAAACTTTGGTTAATTCCTACCATTCTAGCCACAAAGGTTGTAGGATCTACCTCATGAGCTTTTAGCTCTACTTGTGGTTGTTGCTCTTGTTCTTGAGCTACCGCTGCCCTCGGCCTACCCCTTCTCTTGCGGCGTGGGACAAGGGGAGCTTCGCCCTGAAAAGATTGCTCACCATCATCAGCTGCTTCTGCAGCATGAGCATTTCTTTCTCTCCTCCTAATTTCAAAAAGACACAAAAATAAAGTTCAAGACAGAACAAGGATACTAGCATATACATGGAATTCTAGAAGCAATAATCACAACAATGGACATTTATCAACCTAATCACTGCAGTAGTTCAAGAAAAGACATGTTTTAATGACTGAAATAGTAAAATATCAACCATAAGCTCTGATACCAACTTTGTCATGACCCACCCATGGGCATGTGACCGGCACTAGGGAATGGGAAAGTGTGAAGCTTCCGAAACCTGCAGTAAGCCTTAAAAAAAAATTTCACCTAGAAATATTACTCAACTCAACTAATTAACAAAAATCCAGCAGAGTTTCCTCTATACCGGGAACAAACCCAAACTTGAAAAAAATGCAAATTACACTTCCAATAATATTCATCAACCACAAATACTCTAATGTCTCCAAATTCATCAACATCTCAACTCAAATATAAAGATGCATATATCTTTATCACAATATAAATCCACAATAAAAATTATACAAGTTCTTTAACTAACTACTGTGGTATGTAGAATTCAAATACATAATACTTTAATCAAATAGACTTATATAAGGCAGTCGGTGAAGAATGAACCCGACATAGAGAAGAAAGACTAACAGTTGACTCCCAAGATCCTGAAAAATAGTTGAGGGGAGTAAGACCTTACTGAGTGAATTGATAATATAAATGCATGTTGACTTTAAAAATCTTGTTTAAAAACTAATAAATCCATTAAATAGATAAATATTTAAAAATCATTGGTCATACTAAAATTACTCTTAGTAAAACATCTTTTCAACACTATAAATATTTTTATAAAACTTTCCTCATAGGAAAATAATATGAATTAAAACTTTTAGTGGAAAAGAAATTTGGTAGAACCCTAAACCTCAGTTTCTACTAGCCTTCTGGCTCTCTTAATTCCAAATGAACATGCTTGCTGAAATTATTCATAAATATATTTAAATTCATATATTCAACAAACATTTTATATAATTAACTTACAGGTGGAGTGTGTTGGGCAATGCATCCTCGGCTGCCCAAATGTTACTACTCTCGCTCCGGAGTTCTCTAAATTAAATAATATATATTTTTAAAACATGGTTATATAATATAACAAATAAATTCAATAAAAAAATTTCCAACACTTTAGAAAAATTATTAAAATTAAGAAATGATCAAAATAGCTTTAAAAACTCTAAAAAAAATTATTTGGATGCCCAAATAATTTTTCAAATAACTTAAACTACCATATATGGAAATATATAATTTCTCTCATAACCATATTGGAATTTTTATTGCAAAATCCATAAACATTTAGACTTTGGTTCAGTTATAAGAATTGATCAATGCAATATATAGGATTTATTAAAAATATGAAAACACCCGAGGTTTGGAACAGTAACCCAAAACAGTAACCAAACACTGGAATAGTAACTCAAAATTCATCAATTCTAGAAAATTAAGAAAAATACATCAATAGAAAGATCTCAACCCCAATTTCAATTCATATAACTACCACCAAGCCCAATTTAAACTTAAACTAAATAAATTAATCAAAAACCCTAAAATCAATTTACCTAAAATCGAGGTGATTGCCGATGCTAATCAGGCAAATTGGTTGAGGGAAAATGTTGCTCGGAGGGAGACGAGTTGAATAAGACCAATGGTGAAGTCCGGTGGGGCCAGAGCAGGCGACGACAACTCTTTTCCTCTCCGGTGGCGATAGAAAGCGAAGGAGAAGAGGAAGAAAAATGGTTGGCCAAAGACGGGAAGCTATTGACGATGTCTGGAGGCTACTGGCTGTGACGGCGTGGTGGCTGGTGCAGAGGTGGCGATGTCTGAAGGAAGAAGAAGAAGAAGAAGAAGAAGAAAAAAATAAAAAATAAAAAAAGAAAAGAAAGGGGAGGGAGAGAAAAGAAGAAAGCTGGTTTTATATTAATTTTTATTTTATTTTTATTATTATTATTTATTCTTTTATACGTATAATATTAAAATATATATTTTTCCCACCAAATCCCTCTCTTAAAAAAATATATTTACAAACTACACTCAACCTTAATTCTTTCACCAATTATATACATGCAAATAATATTTATAAATATTTTTTATTTTTTCTTAATAATTTTTAAAATTTATCAAAATCTTTATTTAACAATAATTTCATAGAAATAATAATTAACACTTTAAAATCCATATTTAAATTAATAAATAAAAATGCGGGTCATTACAAGTGATTTTAAAGAGAGACGAAGCCAAAGCATACCTTTATTAATACATAATTAACAATTTAAACTACAAAAATAAGAAGCTTCAAATATAATAATTAAAGTATGAATCATATAACCTTGAGATAAATGGCGCCGCCTCCCAGCCGGGACTGTCCTTGATCACGATCATCTACGCTCAAATCAATTTGAGCCTCATTCTCATAAAAACAAGCACTTTTCCACTGAATGGAGCCATTATTAGGAGCCAAAGATCCAATATAATATGAAAATAAATTAATAGGACTATGAAGATTGTTAAGCATTGGCCATGATATCTGACAAGGTAGCACATGGAGCACGTCTTTTACACGAAATGGTAGTTTTAGAGCTCCACCATAACTAGTACAAAAACCTAACCCTAATAATACCAGTAGTGATAACACCAATTACAATGTCATTGGGCTTATTTTTTTTATTTGTTTGCAAAGAAGAGAGTAGAGTCCAGTGATGTAGGAGAAAAGGGCTTCTTGGATCAGAGTGTTTTAATAATGTTGTTGCTTGCTATATAAAATTGACTCGTACCCTTAGTGGTTGATGACAAAGAAGAAGTTTGCAGTGCACAAGAGTAGCAATGAAAGTGGCAAAAAGTCTTTAGTAAGATTCAGATATAAAAATGGCCAAAAATGAAAAAATAAAAACACGGGAAATGCCGAAAAGCCAATTCTGAGAGACAAAAAGAAAGGATGCCAAAAAAAGAAAGGAAGTGGTCAAAATAGGCTCATTGATCATATTTTCTCTTAGTTTTTAGAGTGAATACTCAAATATGAATTAATAGAATAATAAGGGCTATTTTCAAATTTAATCATGACCTATAGCGCTTTTTGCAATTTAATCACAACATTTCAATTTTGGCAAAATAAAATAGAAGGGTAAATTCTATGAACGATACCAAAACTTTATACTTGATTACAAAATGGTACTATAACTTCAATTTGTATCTTTTCAGTTCCTTAACTTTATTTTTAGTTTCACAGGGATGTCACCTATAAAAATTTGGTCAATTTTGATGATGTGGCCACCAGAATTGCCATGTCATATACCACATCAGAAGCCACGTTAACGTGACTCAACAAGTGACTTTTGATTTGGCTGACGTGGCTTCTAATGTGGCATATGACGTGGCAATTCTGATGGCCACGACATCAAAATTGACTAGATTTTTGTAATAAACATCCCGGTGAAACTAAAATTGAAGTTAAAGAACTGAAAGATATAAATTGAAGTTATGGTACCATTTTGTAATCAAGTAAAACTTGGTAAAGCTTATGTCTTTAACCTTGAGTTATTAGTTTAATTTTGATTTATAAGTTTTGTATTAACCTAAGATTATGATAAATGGACATTTTTAAGACTGTCAATGTGCTAGGTTTGTTACATTGATAAATTTTCTTATGCATTTTGTTTAAGGACATGCAAAGGTTTAGTGTGGGGGAATTTAATGTATGACATTTATGCATATCATTTTAAAGGAATTTTAATTAGTTTTATGCTATTTTAGATTATAGTTTTATTTAATTATTATTAATTTTATTTGCATTTAGTAGAATTTTATTACTTGCATCTTAGATTAACTTTCCATATTTTAAGTTTTATTTAAGTTATTTTGTTTATGATTTTGTAGGATTGTATCTTGGTCTATAGTGTTCCAAAAAGTTAGCAACACACTCTCCAACATGGCCATGTTGTAGGCCATGCTTGAAATGTCAATCAACACACCCGTGAGCATGGCCATATTGCAGGCCATGCCACCAGCACACTCGCACTAGCAAATATGGGCATGCTTCGGCCCGTGCGATTGACATACCTATTTAACACGGTCATGCTCACTTATGCACTCACTTCTTGCAATCCATATGGTCCATAACATGGCTATGCTACAGGCCATGCCAATATAGAAAAGCTTCCTCTTTCATTCTAGATTAGGAAATTGGAAGATAATAGAATTGGACGATTACGGAATTGGGAGATTATAGAATTAGAAGTTCTGAGGCAAGACATGAATATAAAAGGAAGAGATGCTAAATCCTAAGAATTGATGACTTTATTCATGCATCAATCATTCATTCAATTCACTCAGAGATATTTTTCAGCAGGAGAAGAAGTAGAAATTCAAGCCAACCACGTTCAACAAAATTGTTCTCATGCTTAAATTATCTTTGATTATGATTATTTCCATCATGTGTAACTAATTTACTCAAAGTTTGGATTCATTTAGCTAGACTACTACTCGTTTGGATTTTTATATTTCAATTCAAGAAGTTAATATTCATTCAATTTCGCAAGTTGTTTTTATGAGTTCTTGTATTTGATTTTAGGCCTAATTGAATGCATAATTGTAGGAAGATTAGAGACAATGAAAGTTGCATGATCTATTAGCTCATACACTTATGAAACTTCAGAACCTCAATCATGAAAGTAGACAAATATTTAAGGAGTTTTAAATTGCTAAGCAACTTAATGAGCCTTGATTAATTAACATGACCATGAAAATAGGCATAATTAGTTTTGGTATGCTTGATTGATCTCGAAAGAGACTTCGGGTAATTTGAGTAATTTACCCTTGACTATGTATCACATTGAATTAAAATTAAAATTAAATCCTATAATTTGAGTAAGTGTCTAGTGAAGCGAATCCAGACTCTAGTTTTCAATTATTGAATTTTAAAGAGATACTTTAGATTTAGATTTATTATTGTTAGTTGATATATTTTTTTGTTTCAATTAATTTTTTTTTGTTAGCTTGTGAAAATAAAATTACAGCAAGTACTTGGTATTAATCTCCTAGTGGGAACGATACTTAATATTCAAACTTACTACTTGTTGCAAACTGAGCACTTGCGAAAATTGCCTAACATGAAGTTCATGGTGCAGTAAAAAATCGTAAATGAAAAGTTCTTCTCAAGAATCACAAAAGTAATTTAAAAACCTATATGTGAATCAAGAATCAGAAAAAAATGAAAAAAAAAAACCCATTTACCAGTAAGTCACGGAAGGTCATTTGAACTCAGATAGCATCCCATTCTTGCTTGGCCACTATGAAATCTTCAGGTGGAGCTTTGACCACAGTAGCCATAGCAGCAGTGAATACATCATTAAGAACAAGATAAGAATCAGATGACTCTGATAATAACATACGAACCCCTTTGGAGCTTTTCAATGAAGACGAACCAAAACCCTCCGATGACCTTCTCCATAGCCTCCGTTTATTCTTACCTTTTTTTGCTCTATTTTTCCAACAAAAAAAATGAAATTCACAATTCATTCAAAAAAAGCTTTTGTTCCCATGGTATGTATAGTGCATATTCTATTACAAAACCTGTTAGAGATATACATTAGTTATGGTTGTATTTATCATATTTATTATGTAAATATTTCAGGTTGTATTTATCTCATTAGTTTAGCTTTATTCTGATGTAACAACTCTGTAATAAAACATGATGTACTCTTACTATAGCTGTTGTTTTATATTTCAGTTCAATATCAATACACATTACACAATCATCTTTTGCTTTCTGTTCATATTTTCATATGGTATCAGAGCATCAATAAGGTTTAATAACCAGCTCTTCTTCACTTATCAATGGCCACTGGAAGTCCCATAAGTGAAAGCAGTTAAACCAATCTTCTCCCTTCTTCAAACGCCCATGTCACCTCTACTTTTCAAGTCTCAACCTTACGAAACATTGCTACCCATCTTCCCATCAAATTGAATGCCATAAACTATCTATTATGTCAAGCACAAATCCTTCCCCTTCTTAACAACTATGACTTATCAAAACATATAGACGGACATCTCTCATCTCCTCCACCTACAGTGAAAATCAACCTAATCCATAGTATGAAGCCTAGTTTCGTGAAGACCATGTCATCTTAAGCTGGATCATTGGGTCAATTACTGAAGCCTTTATTCCTCAAGTTGTTGGAGCCTTAAGTGCAAAGGATGCCTGGGATAAATTGGCTCGCATATACACCTCTGGTTCAAGAGCACAAATACGCACTATTAAATCAGCATTTTTTAAACTTCACCAAGAGCCAACAGAATCCATAGTTGTTTACACGCAACGAGCCAAAAGTATGGCTGATCGCTTAGCTGCTCTTCAAAACCCAGTGAATGAAGATGACCTTATCTATGTCATCACTAATGGACTAGGACTAGAATACCGTCTGTTCATCAGATCCTTGGAAAACTTAACATATTCAATTACATTCGATGACCTCTATGGACTTTTGTTAAGTGAAGAGGAAAGTCTTCAAGCTGATTTTAAACGCAAGAAGCCTCTCTTGCCCACTCCACCTACTACATTCTTTAATTCACGTTCCTTAAATTTCAAAGGAAGAGGTGGTCGCCTATTTAGAGGGCAAGGTCATAGTGGTTCTCGTCCACTATAACATTATTCTAGCAATTATTCTAGAAATTCTGGAAAATCTTTATATGCTTCATCATTGCAATCCTTTGCTTCTCAAGATCCTACTCATCTCACTTCTCATAATTGTCATGGAATTGGACACCTTGCCCGCACATGTTCTTCATCAAAATTAAACTGCAACAACCAAGCTTTCAACCATAAACCATCTTCAAATTTTGCTATCAATTTTACTCCAAATACTCAACAATGGATCTTGGATTCAGGTGTAACTCATCACCTTACTCATGATATTGAGAATATTCATCAACAAAAAGAATATTATAGCCCAAATTATATCACAATTGGCAACGGTAATACCATCTCAATTTCTCATATTGGTAATTCTCAATTTCTTCCAGTAATAAATTATTTCATTTACATAATATTTTCCATGCTCTTAATATGTCATAATTTGCTTTCTATCTCTTCATTTACCAACACTAATAATATTTCCATTGAAATTTTCCCTTCTTATTTTGAGATCAAGGATATCCGCACGAGGAATTTGCTTCTTACCGGCCAGAATGATACCAGACTCTATTCTTTGGCAATGACACCAAATCCATCTCTATCATCCTCTCCACATGCCCTTCTTTGTTCACTATCCACTTGGCATGCTCGTCTTACTCACACTGCCATCCGCACTATCCGATAAGCTCTATTTCAGTCTAAGATTAAGTCTTGTAATAATGATTTCTCTTTATGTCATTCATGCTCTATTAGCAAGAGTCACAATCTCCCTTTTTCAAGATCATCTTTTAGTGCTTCAAAACCTTTAGAGTTGATTTGTTCAGACCTTTGGGGTTCGTCTCCGGTGACCTTTATTGATGGAAAACACTATTATGTGATCTTTTATGATTACAAATCTAAAGTTCTTATCACTTTCATTAAATTTAGACATATTGTTGAGAAATTTTTTTGTCATCAAATTAAAATTTTTCAGTTAGATTGGGGAGGTGAATTTCAAAGTCAAACTTCATATCTTAGTGAAAATGGAATAACTTAGCACAGTTCTTGTCTCTACACTCATATACAAAAATAGTTTTGCAGAACGCAAACATCATCATATTGTGGAAACTACTCTCTCAATTCTTAATCATTCCTCAGTACCTCAAATTTATTGGCAATATGCCTTTGAAACAACACTTTATGTCATCAATAGGCTTCCAACACTAGTGCTCCAAAATAAATCACCATTCACAAAATTATTCAAAGGCAAACCAAACTATAATGAATTTCATGTATTTGGATGTCTTTGTTACCCATGGTTATGTTCTCAAGCAGCCACAAAGTTCTCTCCTTGCTCCTCTAAATGTGTTTTCCTTGGATATTGTAAAAGTCAAAAGGGTTATTATTGCCTTGACATGCTTATCAAGAAAATTATCATCTCACGTCATGTTATTTTTTATGAACAAGTATTCCCATATCAATAAGGTGAAAGAGTTGCATCAAATTCAAGTTCCAGTTCTGAAATTTTAGGTGGAATGTCAAATTCAAAATCCTTACCCAATTCGCCTATTTTTTCTCCTCCTTTACCGACTCTACGACAACCCCTTCCTTCATCCAATTTACAGTCCAATCCCAACACAACTTCTCAACCCAATCCTCCCTCAACCACACAACCACCTGAAGATAATATTTTATCTTCCCCCACCAGTAATACTCCACCTTCAACTCAATCTCCTACCAACCCATCATAAAACACGCCTCCTATAAACAACAGCCCCAACCTTCCTTTAATTATCGATTTAACAAAAGATTTAACAATTAATTCCCAACCTTCCCCTACTCCCCCTACCCGTAAACATCATATGATAACCCATTCTCAAACTAGAAATCTCAAACC
The DNA here is from genome assembly GCA_949671775.1 of Mallotus repandus. Classification (NCBI taxonomy): domain Eukaryota; kingdom Viridiplantae; phylum Streptophyta; class Magnoliopsida; order Malpighiales; family Euphorbiaceae; genus Mallotus; species Mallotus repandus. Next base: position 16,126 of record CATIWM010583309.1, on the reverse strand, counting down.
AAAAACCTTCCACACCAACATAACCTCCAATTCTAAACCTTCATCATATCGAGAAGCTCTTATCCTTCCCCATTGGCGCAATGCAATGAATGAAGAGTACAAGGCTCTTTTTGCAAATGAAACATGGACTCTTATTCCTGCAAGTAATGCTTATAATTTGATCAGTTGTAAATGGGTGTACTGCATCAAATACACACCAAAAGGCAAAATTGATCGCTACAAAGCATGCTTAGTAGTTAAAGGATTTCATCAAAGGTCTGGCATTGATTTTAATCACACTTACAACACGGTGATCAAGCCATGTACTATCTATCTCATCGTTTCTTTGGCTATTAGCAAAGGTTGGCATATTAAGCAACTTGATGTCTCAAATGCTTTCCTTCACGGACATCTTAATGAAGATGTTTACATGCAACAACCTCCAGGATTTATGAGTAAACAATTTCCCTCTCATGTTTGCAAACTTAAGTGCTCCCTCTATGGTTTGAAATAAGCACATGTTCAATGGTACAAGTGCTTAACATCTGCTCCACAAAAATTGGGATTCAAGGGTTCAAAAATGGACAACTTATTATTTTTCTATTCTCATGGTGAAATTTTAATTTTTTGCTTAATCTATATTGATGATTTAATTTTTACAAGTTCATCTCCAAAGTTTATGCAGTAGTTTATTCATTCCCTTACAACCAAATTTGCTCTTCAGGATCTTGGCACTTTGCATTATTTCCTGGGAATTGAAGCCACTTTCACTTCATCAGGTCTTCTACTCACCCAGAAGAAATATGTTCGTGATCTTTTACATAGGGCAAAAATGGCTTCCATTAAAGGAGTCACCACTCCTTCAAAGTTTAGTCAAAGCATTATAATTGTAATGGCCATATCTACAATGCCACAATATTGATTCATCTTCCTTAACAAAATTAACTCTTTCACCAACACAAACCCAATTTAAAGGAAAGCATTTATCCACCATTAGTAATTTTGCAATGAGCACATTTTTATTATCATAAAAAAAATATGCCATTCTTTTAAAAGATAATGAATAACCATTTTTTAGCATCTAAACTACACTTAATAAATTTTGAGTAAGAGAAGGCATAAACAAAACATCATGGATAACTTTAGTACCTTGTTTAGTTTGAACCATAACAGATCTTTTCCATGAGACTCCACAACCAGCCCATTCCCAAGCTTGACTTTTATTTTGATAGTTTTGTCTAGATTACTGAATAAAGCTTCATCTTTAGCCATATGGTTGGTGCATCCACTTTCAATAAACCAAGTACATCTAACAACTTCATGAGTCTCTTGAACAACCATAAATAGACTTGCTTTTTACTCCTCCTCCTCTTCAGTGAAGTTAGCTTGCTGTAATGGCTTTTCTTGGCCTTACTTTTGCTTCTACCTACAATTCTTCTCAATATGGCCCATGTTCTTGCAGAACCTATACTGAATAGGTGGCTTGCTTTTGAACCAACATCCTCTTCCCTATGATTTGTTCTTTGGCAATGACTACATATGAGAAATTTTCCCTTTCTCCCCTGCTCTTGTGAATTTTGACCAAATTTTCCTTTACCAGAATTTTTCTACGTAGGTTTCTTGACCTCCTTCTTGTTTGGTTTCCCTGTTTGCTTCACTTGAAATGCTCCTTTAACAGCCTCATCATCATAAATTTGTGTCCTTTGTTCATGAGCTTGAAGTTTGTTGATGAGTTCTGAAATTGTTAAGGCTTTAAGATCACATGATTCTTTAATAGCTGACACCTTTGATTCAAACTTTATAGGTAGACTCACCAAAATCTTCTCGACTACCTTCATATTTGGAAAATCTTCTCCCATCAATCTGATCTTATTGACCAGATCCAAGAGTTTAGATGAATACTCTTTAACCAGTTCCCCTTCTTTCATTTTTAGCATTTTGAACTCCCTTTTGAGTGTAAGGAGTTTGACAGCCTTCACCCTTTCACTTCCCTCATATTCTTCCTTTAATTTCTCCCATACTTCCTTCGGTGTCTTGCATGCCATGATTTTAGTGAAAGTGGCTTTAGATAATGCTGAATGAAGACAAGTTAAAGCCCTTGGTTTCCTTGCCTTTTTATCTTCAAAAGTTTTTATTTGTGACAGAGTTGGATAAGCTCTAGAGGTTCTGGTTCTCCTTTATCTTCTACTACTTCCCATAGATTTAGAGCCATCAAGTAAGCCTTCATTTAATGGCCCAGATGTGATAATTTACCCCAGAAAACTAAGGAGGATCTGTTCCAAGAAAATTATTTGCTGACATTTTGACTAGCTTCACTCCATAGCTCCCTTAAGAAGAAAGCTCTGATACCATTTGACAGCAAAATGTTTACAAAAATAGATGATTATAGAGAAAATAGAACTGAAACTTGCATGCATTCATACATACTTCAAAATACATCAGATACATAACTTATATATATAGAGAGACAACTTAGTACATCATATCATACTTCTCTGCCTAATACTGAAAAACTAATCCCTAAAAACATGGAGAGACACTACTTTATACCAAAAACTATCATTACACCTAATTGAAACTTTGACTTCCAAAAAGCATTTAGAAAAAATCTCAGTCTTCTTAATACTAAATATTGAATTTAATAGTCCTACTTAGCGAGTGCCTTTGTTAAGTGATCAGTTTTTTATATTCATTTCATTTTTTTTTCTTTTCAGGAAATGGTGACAAAGGAGCATGGAAATTTCAAGTTTCAGTAGCTTTATCAGTAGGCTATATGCTATTGCTCTTTAATACTACAGAGTCAAGCATGGTCATGGTTGGAAGAACTTGATGTGCTTCCTAATCTTGGATGTGAAGATCTTGCTAAGTTTGCTCCAATGATGCTCTCGAGAGCCTTTTTAGAGTGCAATGTGGCAGGTTTATATTCATATATCAACTAACTTTGTAATAGTTGTATGATGTATCATGTAAAGAATTTTAGCATCACTTTATTAATTTTTTGAATATAGGTAATATTGAATGCAGTGAAGCAAAGTCAGTGATTGAGCATATTGAGGATGTCTTTTTCAAGGGTCAAAACCCAATTTGCCAACCATTATTTTCATCTCAGCATTTGACCAATAGAGTTATCAAGCTTGAAAGGGGAATGAGTTATTTTTATAGAAGGCTTAAATCGCAATGACGAGGATTCCGCTTTAATGCATTATATTCAGGTAACTACATTTAGTTCTAGAGAAATGGTTTTGTGTCTGGGAATATGTTGTTACTATCTGTGCTAGAACTTTGCAATTATGAGAACTTAACTGTTGGATTTAATGCTTGAATCTTTTGATCTTTTTTATTTTACTATTTATGTAATAGTTCCAAATTTATCTTTGGAAGAAATTCCTGGACATCCATTGTTATCACCTGTAAGGGTGTGTTTGGATGGAGGTTAAAGGGGGTTAAATGTTACTCCTGTAATACATTAACTCCCTTTACCCTTTTTTGATAATCTTTAAAAGTATAGAGTTAACATTTAACCCCGTTAATGATTAAGTCTATTTTTATTAATCTAGCTGAGAGTAGGTTAAAGGCCTGTAACAATAAAAATGCATGCCTTTAAGAAAGCACTCTTTATTTTTTTTTTTCTACCTTCATCAAATCACTTCAATTTTTTTTTTAATCAAGAAGCTACTAATCAAATCTATCAAAAAGGTACGAATCAATTTAAATTTTTTTTTATGATGATTTCATTGATTTTATTTTTCTCTACAATTTTTTATTATTTATGAAATCTAGATCTTATAATAGTTTTGTTACTTTTTAAAATGCACATGAATATATTATTTAAATAATGATATAAATGTTTAACATTTTAAATGATTATTTATTTATTTTTATTGTGTTTAAATATTTAATAATAAATTTTATCAACTAGATATTTTTTTCTTAAAAAATGTCACATTACAATTTATCAATTACTCTTTATTTGCCAAACAATGTTAACAACTTAATCATTACTCCCTTAAAAGTTACACCTATAACTATTACACTTTATTTCTTTAACCCTGATCCAAACGTACCCTAATTTCTAAAACTCTGTTCTCAGTGAATATCTTTACTTCCACCACTGCAATTGACTGCTAGGCTTTAATTTTCATATTGCAAAGATTTCCACATGAAAGAGAATCTTCCTAATGGATTGACCTCAGCAGTTTAGACATGTTGAAAAATGCAAATCATTCATTATTCTGTTCTGCTAGTGGCAAGTATCTTTCTGGATTTATTTAGTCAATAAATTCTGCTACTAGCAAGTATTATTGTGCTATTATAGGATATTCTTTTTATTGTTTCTTTCTTCAAGAAGGATTTGTTGCCCTCTATATGTTCCTTTTTATAATTTTTTTTTATGGATTTTTTTATGTGGCTACTATGGATACACACACATACAGGGCAAGAGCAGCAATGACAGATAGAGATCTAAAAGTTCTTATCTAATATTCTAATTTCATGTATTTAAAAGGTAGTTGTGGATACCTGGTTAAACTCTCGGGGTAGTTTTTTGTAGTTATATCATTAACTAATAGCTATTGATGAAAGAAGGCATTCTGAGATGCTGACAGTTAAAGAAATGGTGGTCTTCATGGACATCTTTTTGAATGTCAAAGATTCGCTGATGAAGGATTTCTATTATGAGTTTCAGGTCCCTTTTGGTTGTGGAGATTCTATAGTCACTTGACACCTTTCATTTGTTTAGTTGAATCTTTGGTCTACTCCTTATGATATTTTCTGTCTGAATTCTGAAGTATTTTTTCTGGATGACTCTCGAACAAACCAGAATTTGAGTATATTGGGAATTAAACATATTTGAGGATATGCATTATCAATTCCAATTACCTTCCCCTCTCTTTTTTTTCTTTGCTTGGTTCTTGCCTATAAGTCAGGATTATTATTTTAGTAAATAGTTTGGTACTTGGGAGAGTTTTTTGCGCCTTTAGGAGAGAAGATTGATAAATTGAAAACACTGCATTCCTTATCTGGTCAGAGCTTGGGATGAAGGACTGTTGGAGTCTTTATGTTCTTTTTATTCACTTCTAATCTCTGTACTATTTATAATCCAACTAAGGCCTTTTAGTTTGGCTACTTCTCTTAACTTGAAGATGAGAAGTAGATCTATCACCCAGAAACTTACATTAAATATGAAAATTTACAAGCTATATGATATTGCATAGGATCAGGCCAAAGATTTATTTTGAACATTTCAGCGGCCTATTTCTAGTCATTTGCAAGGACTATCACTTGTTTATAATGTTGATTCTGATACATTTCTAATTTGAACTAAAGTTGAACTTTGTAGGTTCATCGGGATGATTTTCTACTGAATGTGAAACTTCAGCTTTTTTGCTTTGAGTGTAAAACAACCTGCTTTCCACCAGCTTAGATCTGTTAAGCACCCTGGATACATTACTGTGCTTATGCCGAGGTATTTAAATTTTGGTTACTTTTAAGTTTAGTGTCTAACCTGGAATATCTGTTAGGAGGTCAAGATTTACTGAATTTCTTACAATATAGGAACAATTCTCGTATTCGTGGAGTACAATTTATTATCCAATCTTCAGTGAATGTAAGTAGAACAACTTTGTGTGAGTTCTCTGCCAAGTAGTGTGATTCCTCTGTTGATTTTGGTGATGTTGATAGGGCCCTGGACATATTGATCCGAGAGTTGAAGCATTCCTCAAGGCATTTGAAACTAAACTTTATGAGATGACAAATGATAAATTCAAGGTTAGTTGATACATATAGTAATGCAACAGATGAGTAAATTACTATGAATGTTGCTCGTTTGTTATTATCCACCTGATGTCAAAACTCATATATTTGCTTAAGTGCTTTTTTATTTTATTTTATTATTATTAATTTTTTTTTTTTTGGGTGTGGAGGGGAATGGGATGTGTCGGATGTTGGACAGCATGATTGAAATTGCTTAAAATGTTGACATTCTTATTGCATCATATTTTATGCAAAAAAATTTTAGTCAAGGTACATGAAAAACCTTCCATGGCTTATTACCTTTTAATATCCCAAAAAAAAGTCTCAAAATAGGAGGCAAAACCTTATGAGAGAGAGAGTGATCTTTTACCAATATTTTAAACTATTTTTTTATCCTTATTTTTTAGACTTTTTTTATCTTAGGTTGAAATTTTTTAATAAGTTATAGCTTTCTCTTTTCATATAGGTTATCCACTAATTCCACTTTGCTCCTAATCTTTTTATGTAAATGCTTATTTTGTCTTGAATGTTCTTAACTGTGATTAATTTTCTTTAAAAATGTTCCATTTGCTGATAAAATAATATTTGAAACAATGCTAAGATATTAAATATTTTTTGACCGCAAAATTTTTAAATGATATCCCGTATCTTAATAGGATCTGGATTGATCCTCAAAAGGGAACACATTATACTCCTGAGGAAAGACATATTCCTAGTAGGTTAAGGTTACTTATCCACAAAGGAGTTTAAGACCTACAGGCATGAGGATCCTAATCCTTGAAGGTTTGTAAACATCTACCTTTATATATACCTCATGTATTACTCATTATATTCATTCAACACATTAACACACTTCTTCGCTTACTATAAACCCATCTAACTTAAGTATCAGAGTGATCGTGGGGACCTCTCCACCCTCTCATCTTTTCTCTTGCAAGATATCCGCGAAGCTCGAAAGGCATCCTCAAGCCTCAAGTTATCAAGTGGCGCCATCTGTGGGAAGTTCTAAATAATTGTCCTTTGAGCACGATATTCGATAAGAAACTCTTAAATTTAGCTTCAATGGCCTCTAGTCCACCTTCTATACCAACAAGAGGAAGTTATAGAGAAGACACGTTAAATCAGCTAGGAGGATCTGCCATACCATCAACATGAGCACCATCTCAACCACTTCTGATTACTCTATCTAATCAAAATTTATCCGGAGTATCAAGTGGGTATGCTTTCCTATACTATGCCCCATTACAATATTCAGGAAGGCCTATTCGTTATGTCCCTTTTCCAAGTTTATTAACGCCCGAAATAAGCCCCATTGCCCAAACCACCAACATGTCGACTTCAACTAAAGAAGCCTTGATACAAAGCTTGCATGAGCAACTTTGAGTGTTGACTTAAGGTGACAATCAACTAGACACATCCAGCTAAGGAGTTACGATTGGGTAATAAGTCAGGGTTGTTGATGCTTTGGGCGTGGATAATGAAGGAGGAAGAAAGAAAACTTGTCATAGAGACGAACAATCAAGCTCAACAATCCCCGAATTGGAGGACGTGGATATTGGTCGACGAGTTATAGAAGCATTCTATAAAGCTAGGATGGGTCCAAGTATTGAAGAGGAATGTGTCCTAGATGGAAATACTCCATTCACTAATAGTATTGTCCGGACATAAATCCCTCACAAATTTAAATTGCCTCAATTTGAATTGTACAATGGCACTGGAGATCCAACTATTCATGTGTTTGCTTTTAGAACAAAGATGATGTTACGAAACTTCAATGATGCTATAATGTGTCGAGTATTTCCTAGTACCCTGAAAACAACTACACATAAATGGTTCCATAGACTCCCAGTTAATTCAATCACATCCTTTGAGCAATTGGTCGAACAATTCAGGCTTCGTTTCATCACCAACATTCCACCAGTAAGAAGCATTAATGACTTGAGAACATGTAGATAAGAGTATGCTGAGTCACTAAGAAGCTATTTAGACAGGTTTAACAAGATCACAACGCAAATTTAGAATTTGAGCAATGAAGCAGCTATTGATGCTCTGAAAAATGGTACGCAATTGGGAAAATTGCAAGACAAGACTATGACTAAAAAATTGAAAACATTCTCTAAAGTAATTACAATGGTCAACAGCTTGATTGATTTAGATGAAGATCGCAGGCTGCGTAACGAGGAGATTAAGCCGGTGAATAAGAAGGAAGAACCAAAAAACTCGAGGAGACCCGGGAATCCTGGTTATTCTGCTAGAAGCTCAGCAGACGGGTTTAAGAAAGCTTTCGAAAGATACACTCCACTGAATACTCCTAGATCTAAAATTCTAGTGTGGATAAAGGAAAATGGTGTTAATATTAATCCAGCACGTAGAATCCTAACTCCTAATCAATTTAAAGATAGAAGAAAATACTGTCGGTATCACTGGAATTACGGTCATGATACCAATGATTATCATGAATTATGGGAAGAAATTGAAAGACTTGTCTAGAAAGGCGTATCAAAGAAGTTCACTGAGTACTAAAAGAGGGATAGAGATCCGGATGACCAAACAAGAGGGAACCCTAAAATAAAACAAGCTCGAAGAGAAGTCTTGGGTATAATAAACATGATAACAGGAGGAGACCCAACACCCCCAAAAGAGGAAAGAGGTCAAGAAATGAGGTATGCTCAATAACTGAGTCTGAATCATTAATAACCTTTTCCCCTGATGATGGAAAACATGTTATTCATCCTCATAATGATGCATTGGTCATTAGTGCATATATAAGTAATTATACTCTAAAATGACTTCTGATTGATGAGGGGAGTGCTAGTAATGCATTATCCTGGGATGTATACCAAGCAATGGGTGGTTCAGTAACTAATCTAAAGCCAGTTCTCAAACCAGTCACTAGTTTTTATGGGGGAAAAGTTTAGCCAATGGGCTTTATAGAATTAAATATCGAATTTGGAGATCGAGAAGATTATGGTACAATTTAATACAAGGCAATCTTTAATATTGTTGACATCGCCTTTTCTTATAATGACATCATCGGAAGACCAATCTTGTACCAAACTGGAGCAATAACGAGCATTAGATATTTGACCATGAAAATCCTGAAAGGTAGTCAAGTCATTACAGTAAGAGGGGATCAACAAGTTGCTCGGGAATGTTGTAAAATTGCTCAAGGAAAACACATCAAGGCATTTCCCTTGGATTCGTTCGATGTTGACAATAGTAAAGCAAAATCGGAGCCAGTAGACCAGTTGGTCGAGCTTCAATTATCTAATGGGAAGATTATAAACTTTGGTGGGAATTAGATAGCTGAATTCATGAAGAAATATTTGTTGTTCTTCATAAATATTCAAACAGATTTGTAATTACAGCTGATGAAATTATTGACATAAACCCTGAAATCGCTTCCCATGCCTTGAACGTTGATCCGAGTATGAAACCCGTAATCCAGAAAAAGAGGAACTTCTCCTATAAGAGGCAAAAAATCATCGCAGTTGAAACTCAGAAGCTCCTTCAAGTAAGGTTTATTTGAGAAGTAACACATCTAGAATGGGTAGCAAACGTGGTGCTTGTGAAGAAACCCAATGGCAAGTATCGAATGTGTGTAGATTACACAGATCTCTATAAAGCTTGCCCAAAAGACAGTTATCCACTTCCCACCATAGATCAACTGGTTGAATCAACAGTATGTCATGGGTTATACAGTTTTATCGATGCTGCTCAGGGCTATCATCAAATACCCATGAAAAAAGGAGATCAGGAAAAAACATCTTTCATCACGCATGAGGGGCTATATTGCTACCAAGTTATGCCATTCGGACTCAAAAATGCCAGAGCCACGTATCAGAGTTACATCTTTAAATAACAAATTGGCAAGAATGTTGAAGTATACATTAATGACATCATAGTTAAAAGCTAAAGCCCGGAAGATCACTCGACTGACCTTAATCAAATCCTACACATCCTTGACAGGTTCAAGGTCAAACTAAATCTGGAAAAGTGTGCTTTTAGAGTAAAAGCTGGTAAATTCTTGGGATTTATGATCTCACAAAGGGGTATAGAGGCCAATCCATAGAAGATGAAGACCATACTGGATATGAAAGCCCCTTCTAGTATAAATGAACTTCAGAGGTTGAATGGGAGAATCACATCTTTAGGATGATTCATTTCTTGCTCAGCTCGATGACGCCTTCCCCTCTACCGAGCATTAAAAAGTGCCAAATTCGAATGGAATGAGGAATGTCAAGAAGCCTTTAACAAGATCAAGCTATTTTTATCCTCACCACCTTTATGCAGTAGACCAGTCCCTGGAGAACCTCTGTACCTATATTTATCAGCAGGACTAGAGTCCATCGCCTCAGTATTTGTAAAATACGATAGTGGGCAGCAAAGTCCTATATATTATGTCAGCAAGATTCTTAGAGGTGCAGAAGTTCGATACCCAGAACTAGATAAAATGGCTATGGCAATTTTCCACACAGCTCGTCAGCTTGGACATTATTTCCAAGCTCATAAAGTTATAGTCCGGAAAAATCTCCCACTTCGCAAAGTTCTCCAGTGACCTGAGACATCTAGTAGGCTAGCACATTGGTCTGTATTATTGGGGGAATTTGATATCTCGTACGACCCTAGACCATAGATAAAAGCTTAAGCTCTTTTTGACTTCATTCAGGAGATGACTATTGGAGGAACATCGACACCCATATACCCAGTATGGAAATTATATGTGGATGGAGCCTTAGGACATCAAGGCTCGGATGTTGGGATAGTTTTACATGGTCCAAGTAAAATTCAAATTCAATATGCGGTGCGTATTATATACAAGGCAACCAATAATGCAACCGAGTACAAAGCCCAGATCATTGGTATCAAATTGGCAATTGAAGTACGTTCTAAGCATTTGAAGATTTTCAATGATTCCCAGTTAGTGGTAAACCAAGTTAAAGGATCATTCATTACAAAAGATCCAAGCACGATGAAATTTGTTAAGAAATTCAGTCAGCTCCTAAAGAAGCTGGAACATGAAGGGGGACAATGGGACATCATTCAGACATCAAGATACGAGAATGATGGTACTGATATTTTAGCAAAAGCTGATGTAGAAAATAATCAGTTGTTTCAAAAAATGAGCTTAACTGAGGAAATTATGGCTCCGAGTTTTAAAGAAGTTGAGGTTTTATCTACAACAGAAGTAGCAGAATGGATAAAACCTATAGTTCAATAGTTAGAGGATGGGACACTACCAGATAATAAATTTCAAGCAATGAAACTTAGACGAAGAGCAGCATATTATGTACTGCACAGACATTGTATACTATGCGCTACACAGAGGAAGCTTGTATAGAAAATCTGTAACTCATCCATGGATAAAGTGTGTATCTCTGGAAGAAGGAAACTATATACTTAGAGAAATTCATGAAGGAATATGCGAAGCGCATGAAGCACGAGACTCGTTAATCCGAAAAGTTTTGTTACAAGGTTACTACATCTAATGACGCTCAGAATCTGGTACAGAGATGTGAGAAATGCCAAATGTATCCTCGAGTATCCTACCAACCTTTCGTTGTCTAGCATCCCATAGGTAGTCCCTGGCCTTTTGCTATTTAGGGAATGTATATACTCGGACCTTTCCCGGTATCAACCATTTAGAAAAAAAATCCTCATAGTAGCAATTGATCATTTTACCAAGTGGATTGAGGTCAAAGTTGTCCCTATTATCACAAAAGCCCGGATAAGAAATTTCTTTTAGAGAGATGTCATATGCAGATTTGGAATTCTGCACACTTTGATTATGGACAGTGGAAAGCAATTTGATAATGCAAATTTCAAAGGTTTCTGTGAAGATTTGAAAATCAAACTCAGATTTACATCAATGGCTCATCTTCAAACTAATGGAATGACAGAGGTAACTAGCAGGATAATTATGCGAGGCATAAAGAAGTGACTCAACGAAAAGAAAGGTAGCTGGGTGGACGAGCTTACTAATGTTGTTTGGGCATACAAAACAACACCAAGAACATCAACAGTGGAAACTCCATTCAGGTTAACTTATGGCATGGACGCAGTAATCCTAGTTGAGATTAGATCCCTAAGCTATCGGGTATCCAACAATTTGAGTCTAGAAGAGAATGAAAGTAATGCTTAAATCTGTCTACACTTGTTGGAAGAAAGGAGAGAGGGCGCACAGGCCGTCGCAGAAGCTTGGAGACTCAAAGCACTCAATTTTGGGATGACTAAAGCATGGATGCGACAGAGGACCCGATGATGAAAATAGATTGTGAAATTAGGTTTATTGGATTTGATTTATTAGTTTTGAACTAAATTGTAAATTATTTTTAAGACTTATTTTAAATTTTATTTATTTAATTTATCTTTTTAATGAATTTTCAAAAAATATAAAAAAATAAATTTTCAAAAAATAAATTTTAAAAAAAAATTTCAAAAGCAAAAAAAAATAATAAAAAAAAAAGAGAAAAGGGCCAAAGTTGGCCCAAATGACCAACTTCGACAATGCTTTTAATTGAATGGAAAATAGGCCTTCTATTTTTTTTAATTAATTAATTTATTTATTTATTATTAGATTTTGATTAGGTTATTTTAATAAATATTTTTGTTTTATTAGATAAATGTGTAGATACATTTATTTTTTTAGATAAATAATAAAACTAATTTATTTTATTTTATTTTTATCCTGTAATCAGATTAGGGTTACAAGATTGTATCTATGTATACATATATTTTTCTTTTCACAGGGGAGGCTAGGGTTTTATTTTCTTTTATCTCTATTTTTCTGATTCTTAGTTGTCAACCAAAAACACACTCACTCTTCTTTAATTTTCACGTAATTTTTTCAAATTTTAGTGGTAAATCATATCCAAATAAATAAAAAATCACAGACTAACATAACAAAAGCCACAGGCTTTCATCAATGGTGATCACCTTCTGAGGGGAATCAATATTGCATCCATCAAATTGTCTCCTCTTCTACTCCTTTCTCTTTTTTATTTGGTATATTTTACTTTTATTTATTTGATCTTTTTTTTTATTTATTATTATTTTTTTTTTTTTATGTTTCATGATGGTGAGAGCAACTTAAATGGAAGGGGTGAAGACAAGGCCAACCATGAAGATCCATGGAATTCCATGGATTAAATCTTGTATCAATTTTGCGTAGTTCCCTTTAGGTTTATTTATTTGTATTATTTTATTTTATCTGGGCTTTGGGTTTGTATTTTAATTTATTTTAATTTTTCAATAGTAGTTGTTGTAATAGCCCCATTAGTGGGAATATAGTGAAATTTTAATTTTGTGCACTTTAAAAATCAATTAGTAAATTAGGTCCATTTGGTAAAATCCTAATTAAAATCATTGGTGGCTTTATATAAATTTAGGTGGTATATAAATTAAATTAGGGTTAGAAATCCTTATTTGTACGTTTGTATATTTATTTGGTTTGTTTTGTTGTTTGGGCTTGCTTTTATGCTTTATTTTATTTTAATTTGTTTTCAGCCCCAAGCCCACGTGTAGGTTTTAACTCACTAATAAAATAGGCCTTTTAAATTAAATTTAGGTTTAATTAACTTTAAAATTAATTTAGGCCCATTTAGATTAATTTAGACTTTAGGCCCACTTTATATAATTTAAAATAAATTTAGACTTAGCTCAGCCCATTAAAGCATTTCTTTTAAAATAAATAAATTTAAGATCATTTGATTTAAAGTAAAATAAGTAGAATTAAGTCCATTAAATTAAATTCATTTTTTCTTAAATTTGGTAGACTTAGGCCCACTTTTAGAATTAAAAACAATATATTTAAGTTCACTAACATAATTAAAATATAGGCCCACTTTTAGTTCCATTTCACTTGTAAATAAAAAATGTAGATTTAGCTAACTTAAAATTAAAATCAAATGTAGTTTGGATTTAGGGACGTTACACCTTGAATGCATTTTTTATGTGCTTTTTTATGGATTGGTTGCCTTAGGGTTAGATGGATGTTTAATTAGGGTTTAATGAAATTGCATGTAATTAGGGAATAATATAGTAATTCATAAAATAATTCTAAATGAACACAAGACTAAAAGAAGTTTGTATTCCGTATCCAGAACTCCTGGTTGTGGTGCTAGCTTGTATTAGAGAATCGAGTTACTACCACCTTCAATTTCTCCTAGTTATTACCCTAGGTGGCGACTCCTCATCTCCATGCTATGTCTTTATGATATAGTAGTGTTTTCCCTAGAGTTCTGACCTCAAACAGTGTCACGGTTGCAATAAACTTGGGCGCATGCTAAACCCCACCGTCTACAATGGCGACTCCACTAGGGATAAGAGATACTGATTCTACTTGTGTTCTTTAAAATTATTTTATTAATTATTATTTTTTTCTTGCATTCATTTTTGCATGTTCCTATTAGCTGATGGTGTTAGTTTATAGTCCCTTGATTCCACTAGCTTCCTAGGATTGTAAATTGGCTAACCATCACTCTTAGCCTTAACTTGGTTCAAGAGAGATTATCGGGCTCATCTAACTAGAGTCTGTAACCTAAGTCCTAAAGGAGGGTAATCTTCTCTCGAGTTTGCAAAGGATGTCGAGCCCCTTTGACCTTAGCCTGTGACTCAAGTCTTAAAGGAGGGCATCTTGCTAAGGGAACCTTGACCTTTTTCACCGAACTCAACTCATATAATGGCCTAGCAACTTCCCCTAGGATTTACCCAACTTGCTTGTGTATGTTGCCATGAGGTATTTTTATCTATAAAGGCCTAAGCCCATACTTTAGAAACCCATTTGGGCTAATAAAGATTGGGCTACCCTTTTATACCTAAAAATACTATTTTATGCTTTACTACTTTAAGAGATTTGGCATGCTCGTCGGTCCTGTTGATATTGATGTCCAGACAAAAAATCCTAGGAAAATAAACTCACCATTGAACAAGTGTGTTGGAGGAATAAGGTTGGGAGGATGTATGTTGTACACTTGATTTGATACTTGTATACTTGACTTGTTATTTGCTACTTGTTGCATAGCACGTGCATTATGCATACATATAGTTCATGCATCATACTAACCCTTTGTTTTTCAGCCATCATAGATTCATCTGGGTCTTCCTGTGTTTAGGAACGGAAAGGTGGCAGATTAGTGAAGATTGATTCAAGCTCAAAGTTTATAGCCAAAGAGATCCTTCACAATTTGGAAAATAGCCCGATCAACCCACTTTACTTGGAAGCTACACCAACACCGATCACACAAACAGTAGAGATGGAACAAGGAAATTGGACCCTAGAGGACATCAAAGGAGCATTGATGGATGACATGAGAGCAATGATGCAAGATGAACTAAGACAAGCTTTGGCTAGATTAATGCCACCACCTGCTGTTGTACCTGCACTCGCTGCTGCTGCACCTCCTGTTGCTGCCAATCTACCAATTGTAGATGCACCACTTGATAATGCTAAGGGGTAACCAATGAATGCTACTAGGAATACACCAAATGCTGAAGTGAAATTAGAGGATGTTGAGAACTACATGATTGAGAAAGCAAAGAGGGAATCACTTGAGCAAGTTCAAGAGCTAGAATCCAAGCAGATGAAAGCACTGACTCAGAAGATGTCTAAAATGGAAGAATTGATAAGAGGACAGGGTATGGGATACTCATTTGATTTTAATGATATGATGCAATTTGAGGAAGATAGGCTGCCTGATAAGTTCAAGATGCCACAGCTGTAGAAGTTTGATGGTACTGGAGACCCAAGGATCCACCTTAGTCAATATACAACTACTATAAGCACCATAAAGGCTCCTCTGTCCGTAGTTACCAAGTTTTTTGTACTATCTTTGGAGGGTATGGCTGTTAATTGGTATCTTGGGTTAGAGAAGTCTATCCGAGTTAACTGGAGAGAATTTTGTACTGCTTTTCTGAAACAGTATGATCATAATACCAAGCTTGAGGTATCTATCAGAGATTTGGAATTGACTAAGCAGAAGCCCAATGAATCATTTTTTGATTCCTGGCTAGATTCATGAACAATGCAGGATTAATGAAAAATAAGCTAACGAAGAAGGATTAGGTTAGGATGATTATTCGAAATGTATCACCTAATTTGGTTGAAAGGTTGCAAATGATGAACCTTAAGACATTTGTAGACCTTTATGACAATGGGTTGCAAGCTGAGGAGATTGAAAGTAAGAAAAAGAAGACTGATAAATGCACTAGGATAAGAAACTACCCAACTGGGAGCGCACAATAAGGAAATACCAGTCGGACTGTGGAAGTCCATGTTGCTCAATAACCCAGGAGATTCTTGAATTTCAACCAACCCTTATTTAAAATCCTAGACCGTTTGATCCAAAAAGGCCTCCTTAGACCCTTAACTGTCTCTAAACCACCAAACCCAAATCTC
>CATIWM010583218.1:0-20618 GCA_949671775.1 Mallotus repandus | reverse complement strand
AAGTTAATACTCTTTGTATATTATTGTTATATCCATTTTTTTAGGTACAAACGAGCTCACACACGAGCTCGCAAACGAGCTCACAAACGATCTCACAAACGAGCTCACAAATGAGCCCACAAACGGGCCCTCAAACGAGCCCACAAACGAGCTAATAAACGAGCCCACAAACGAGCCCAAAAACGAGCTAATAAATGAGCCCACAAACGAGCTAATAAACGAGCCCACAAACGAGCTAATAAACGAGCCCACAAACGAGCTCACACACGAGCCCACAAACGAGCTCACACACGAGCCCATAAACGAGCTAATAAACGAGCCCACAAACAAGCTAATAAACGAGCCTTCAAACGAGCACAAATCGAGCTTTGTTCGCGAACAAGCTCGAGCTCGAGCCAAACTCGAGCTCTGAATTTCCAATTATACCGAGCTCTAGTCCGAGTTCGAACACTTATATATTATGCCGAGCGGAGCTCGAGTAGTCCAAAACTCGACTCGGCCCGGCTCGATTACAGCCCTGACTAAAACACTATTATACATATTTTAATACTACTTAAATTCTAATATTATGTATTTTTTACCTTAAATCACTCAAAATATTTTTTTAAATCATTAAAAAATTAAAAAAATTATAGTAATTACTTAATATTATTTTTTAACTAAAATACTATTACACATACTTCAATGCTACTTTAAGAATTCTAAAAAAAAAATCTTATTATAACTAAAAAATTATGGCGACAAAAATTAAATAAAATAAAATAAATATAATTTATTTAGTTATTATTCCATTTAAATTATTTATATTATTTTATTTCACATTTTGTGCATTGTACAGAATCATGACTAGTTATTTTATTAAATACTACTCCTTCTGTTCTAATTTAATTGACGTTTAAAGATTATACATTTATATTAAAGAATGTAATTAATATATATATATATATATAAATTACTATACTACCCTTATAATAATTTTCTTAACCAATTATTAGCTTTGTATATTCCCAAAAAAAGTATATCTATTCAAGATTTAAATAAGGGTAAAATAGAAAAAAAAAAGTTAAAATATATTGGTAACAGAAAATGTCAAATAAATTAGAACAAAAAATTCAACCTAAAACGTCAATTAATATGGAACAAAGGGAGTAACTTTTTTTACATATATCACAACGTGAGTTGTGTGTTGCATTTGCATAAAATTTTACTTTTTTTTATTAGTATTTATAGAATTAAGATAATGATACATATTATTTCATCTGTTCTTAAATTATTGTCGTTTAAGGATTTTTCACACAAATTAAGGAATGTATTTAATATATGTATAAAATATTATATTACCCTTATAATAATTTTCTCAACCAATTATTAATTTTATATAGAGTTTCAAAAGGAGTAGATATTTATTCAAATAATTCTCCTATATAAAATAAATATGAAATAGAAAAAAAAATTGTTAAAATTCATTAGTAATTTAAAATGTCAATTATTTAAAAATAAAATTAAACTTTTAAAATGTCAATTATTTAAGAACAGAAAAAGTACTAATTATAATAATTCTATATCATAGTTTGTGTGAAATTTTTACTGTACTTTTTTAAATTTTTTTGTGGCCATAAAAAAATAAAAGGCAAAAAAGTAATTTGATGTTGAGACAACAAATTATTCATGTCGCAACTCTTAATAAGAATCTTTACTCGTAAAATTTCGATTAATTATTAACAAAAAGTGAACTCCATCCATTTTAGTGAGAGATGGGAGGATCATTCACATCTCACCAAAAGTAGCTCAACTTAAAAAGAAAATTGAAATATTTAATTAATAACTACCGCTCTCTATTAGTTGTTCAAAGTCAAAGGAGAAATTGAGAATGGTAATAAGACTTATGAAAATAAGAAATTTTTTTTTATAAAAGGAGAGAGTTAGGTGAGGTTCGAACCGTCATCAGTGTCTTTTTAAACAAAAAATTTACCAATGATAATAAAAATAAAAATTGACAATGATAATAAACCTTATTTTACATATAGAGCTTTTTAGATAATTACTGATTAGAAAGTTCACATACTAAGTTTATTAGTCATATATGTAATTTGCTTCACTAGAAATGTATTCTCACAATTATTATAACTAATAAAATTACTATAAATCTAAAAAAATAATGGCGCCACTCTTCTTTTTATATTCAAACTATTTCATTATTTAAAATAAAATTTATTGTAATATTAATCAGTTTATTTAATCAACTTCAACTATTTTGTATATCCAATTTAACTCAAACGAATCATCAGTATTAATTATTTTAATGAAAATAAAATATTATTAGTAAATTTTAATAAATGAATGTGTTTTTATTATGCTAATTTTTAAATGTAATTTAAGTTGAACTTCTGGAAAATTTTATTTTCATCCGTATAATTAATTACTCCAATCTAATTTTACAAACAATAATATATATTTTCACTCCAAAATTTTAGAAAAAAAAAAAGAGAATCCCAAAATATTCCTTTATGGCTTTATCCTTTTGCTTTGTTGACTGATAAAATCAACATCTTTTTCCCAAGATATAGAGGGCAAAAAATTGCACAAAGGATTGGCCCCTCGGATGGTTTATGTGTAACAATGGTGCAGACCTTAAAATTCAAATTAGTTTTATAAAATAAGTCTGATAAAATAATTTTTTACTTATAAAAACTTTTTTATATGTAATATATTTACATATTTTAACAATAAATTCAATTGAAGTTTAATGAATCTTGTTCACACAACAGTAATAGTTTTTTGTTTTTATCGTTATGTTAGAAATGATAAATATTTATTAATATTGAAAAAATTATAGTAAAAATAAAAAAATACTAATTTTATTGAAATGAAAGTAAATACCGATGGAATTTTTTTTTAAACTATGGTGGGGACAAGTAAGAATTAAACTTTTAATTTTGATATGGGAAGGATAAAGATAAAGATTGAATTTTTAATTTATTAATAGGGTAAATAACTTGTCAAACTCACCAATCTGTTCTTTTATTTTCAAAAATCAATTAAATGCTTCCTTAGATTTTATTTTATTAACTATTTACTCATCTCGCTAACTAAATACCTATCACGTGTAAATATCATGATATATTAAATTAGCACAATGATAAATAGCTAATAAAATTAAATATAAATGAGTATTTAGTTAACTCATGAACTAATAAATTAAAATAAATTTTAAAAAAGTGTTAGTAAATTAATTTTATTAATTTATTAATGCTATGTTTAGAGGTAAAAAATTTGAGTGTAGGTAGATCTGAATTTTCATTAAATCTCTTATTTGGAAACTACGTGAACTTGTATTTACAAGGATTTGAAATAAATTCACAAAAAAATTAATAACTCATTTAGTGAGGATTTGAAATGACATATAATTATATATTATTTAAAATTTAATATTTAAAATTTTAAATTTCAAATCAAATATTTATATTCAAACACGTTCTAAAAAAAAGTTTTAATACTGGAGACCTCAACCTTTAGGTAACAGTAACATGATTATATTATAATGTAATATTTGATTAAACCTAACGAAAATTGGTCGGTGGTTTCGAACACAGTCACGAGAAGGTGTTGTAGTTGTTGAGTTTGAGTGAAAACGAAGTAACAACTGATGTCTCAAGGCATTTAGCTGCAGTTTTGTCTCGCATTTGCTTTTTTTTTTTTTTGAACAAATGTCTCGCGTTTGCTACCTCTTCACTTTTGTTCTAATCTTATTTGTACATATCTATTGGTCATGATGCTAAGTGAAAACAAAACACATCCTTTATCTACTCAAAGATGAAGAAGAAATTAACAAAAGTAAAAAAATATTGTGAAAAATGTTAATATTTATTTATTTAAGTGTTAAGTAGTTTGAATTTTTTTAAATAAAATTTTAAATTCGAATTTTATTTAAAAAGAAATAAGTGTTGAAAGAAATTTATCTTTTTATTGGTCACTCAGTACCCACTTGGACACTAAATTAATTGGAACCTTTATAACTATCGAATAACAAAAATATCAAACGAAAAAATGAAAAATAATAAAATTTAATACATTATAAAATACTTCAAGTATATATTATTCAACACAATTTACGTTGATTATTTTGAAGCACTTCATAAAAATAAAAAAAAATTAATTAGAACTAAATTTTACAATATTAATAACATTATTTATTTTGATTTACGAGTATGACCTCTATCCCATAATGTTATATTATTGATTTTATAATTAATGGAAAAGATCTCCATATCTCCTCTTATCATTAAACTAATCAAAATCAAATCTCATATAATCAAATCTCATATTATTCAACACATGACGAAATACATATAATCAAATCTCATAAAACAAAATTTACCAACAACTAAAAATCACAAGGCTATATTTGCACTAAATTTTTCTAGAAGAAAAAGTTAAAAATATATGCCTTATTAAAAAATAATTAATTAAATATTAATAAAAGATAGAACTTCATAGTAAGATATTATCAAAAAAATGTAAATTTTTATATAATAATTTTGGGTTTCTAATAGTTATAAAATTCCGACCAAGTGGAATTAAGGCCATTGACATAGGTAACCAGGGGCAAAACGAGCAAAATGAAGAAAATTGAGGAGGCAGAAGTGGAAGTACGATAAAAATTGCAAAATGACGTGCGCAAGTTGAAAAATTGGCGTCTCTGTCTGTGCTGTTCTCGCCAGTCATGAATTAGTGAGGGAGAGCAGTTTGACACACGATATTAACAATATCCCCAGCAGCAGCAACAAGAGAGCATCCACAGCCAGTAACAAAGAAAAAAAAAATGCAAGCGCAGGGCGTCGTCGCTCGTCCTTCAGTGTAACACTTCAGTTCTCTGTTTCCTGCTGTTTTATCAACCTTAGCCTCAAAAAATTTCGATTAATTTTGACTCTTTAACAACTCTGATTGATGAACTTCACTCACGCAATTAGCTGATAAGTCTAGGGTTTTGAACTCTGCTTTTTAAGCTGTTAGCGAAACTTATGAGCTTGAAATTGGAAGGCAAGGACCTGGTTTTGTTTTGTTGACTTATTGTGACCGATGTTGCAGGTGGTTCCCTAGTTTTTCACTTGATTGCCGATGTGAAGCATTTAAACAGTTCAATAATGTAAATTTTGGTCCTGCAAGAGGTATGTGGTTTACACTTCACAGTAGTTGAATTGATTTTATTTTTAATGGCAGATGTTGATTTTAGGTTTGTTGTTATTATCATGTTTCCAATGATTTTGTTTATGAGCATGGCTATATCTTGTGGCATTTGTGCGCGCTTAGATTTGCCTCCAAATGACTGTTTTGCATTGACAAGGTGAAGATATGCCTTCCTGCTATGAGATGTTTACTTAGATGTGATTGGTTTGTGCATTCTTGATGGTTTATTTAGGTCATAATGTGTTGCTTTAGAAATCAAATGGCATGTAATCTTGAAATAGGATTCCATTTCTTGTATAGTAGATGATGAATGCTTTCTTTTCATGGTTTTTCTTTTTTAATTTTTGAATAACTTGGATTTAGCTTGAAATATAATTTTATTTGTTTAATAATAAAATTTGGGTAGGATTTTTTCTTTTTACACACTCATCCGTTTCATTTTTTAGTTGAGTCAAACATCTAATAGACTCCCTAGTCTCCACTTACAGTCTTTCATTCAATTGCTTTATATAATATAGTTTGAATTAGGCATAGTTTATAAAACCAGAGTCCATATTCATGAATTCATTTTTCTTCGCAGAAAGAAGAAAACTCAAGGTTTCTCACCTAAAGGCTAGCTTTTGGGACTCCATCAGATCTGGGTAAATATGATTTCTTTTTCTTTTTCCTACAATTACTAGTTGTGCCCTGCCCAGCAACGATGAGGTCTACAAATTATTAAAATTATAAAGAGTTAAATTGAAGTATCTTCCTGATTTGTTAACTGTTTTGGAGAGAGTTTTCACTGCTGCACTGGTGCAGGTTTACGAAGGAAAATTCCACACAAGTGATTGAACCACCCTCCACACTAGAAGAAGAGGAAGAACCCTTGCCTGAAGAGTTTGTTCTCATGGAAAAGACTGAGTCAGATGGAGTAATTGTACAGATAATATTGTCTTCTGGTGGAGATGTTGATGTATATGATCTTCAAGCCCTATGCGATAAGGTAACTAACAATATTAATTATGTCATGACCTTATTACAGCAATTTAACGCACAACTGAATAACACTGAAGAACAAATGCAAAAAAATTGTTCATTGTTTTACTCATATTGATGGGTTAAAATGGCAAGACATGTAATGTAAGCCTATCGATGACACTAGAACGGTTACCAGTCTCTCAAATGATTTTTCCCTTTTGGATTATCTCTAATATAAAAACTTAACTGAAAGTGTTGTGCAATCCTGATATATTGAAGGAACAAAATTTAAGGAATCCAGTTGTGATGCATCATTGAAATAAGAAGGGCATTCAAAAAACATTTTTGGTACATCTGAGTGTGCATGATCGACGATCATTATGATTTCATCATACCTCTAATACTGTATTCTTAATTTCTATGTGCAAGGCTGCTATATGTTCTCATCTATTAAATATAGATGCATATTTGTGAAATTTAGAAAGCTAAAAAATAAAACTGAAACTCTTTATGTGACTAACAGGTTGGCTGGCCTAGAAGGCCATTGTCAAAATTAGCTGCAGCTTTGAGAAATAGCTACATGGTAGTCACATTGCATTCCTTGAGAAAATCACCTGAATCAGGTACCTAGAAAATCTCGTTGTTTCAAAGTCCTCTCATGTTATAATAATATATCTTCATAAGCTAAAATATTACTTGTTTCTGCATCTAAAACTATTTCATGAACATCTTAGTGTACTTGGAGAAGTTATTTGACAGTAGGGAATGACCAAAAGAAATTAATTGGGATGGCTCGTGCTACATCTGATCATGCATTCAATGCTACAATTTGGGATGTTCTCGTTGATCCTGCCTATCAGGTACACTCAATGTTGCTCAATTATTAATAAATATGCTGCTGCATTGTATTAGAGAGGTTATATGTTGTTTTGTAACACTGACAGAATAAAGACATGATAATTATGTGCATATATAAGAATAAATATGCATGATATGCCTATGGCTTTTGCTGTTAGAAATTGCAGCACACAGTGGCAATTTAATTTTGTGGTTGATGCAAAAAAACTTTGCTGAAAAAGTTGGGTAAGTACTGCACTTAAACAGATTTCTTATGTCTGTGTTCTTCTGTTTTTGGCCACATGGGGGTGTTTAGGAAGGACTGGAGCTGGGACTGGAAGAGCCTAATAGCTAAAAAGGAACTTAAAATTTGACTCAATTTTAGTTTAGACTTCTGTGGTTCTCAACTTCCCAAAAAAGATTTTTTATTTAGTTCTTCCTCTATAGAAGTCACATCTCGTGCTTGGAAGCAAAGCATTCCATGATTTGAAATCACATGCTTTTTGGATAAAAGTATCACTTATTGGTCATATGTATATACATGTGTATATATCAATTATCTTTGCTTTGTGATAGTTTATCATTCTTGGTTGTATGCAGTCTAACAGTGTTTTTCCTATTTAGGGCCAAGGCCTTGGTAAGGCTCTCATTGAAAAGCTTATTAGGGCTCTTCTACAGAGGGACATTGGCAACATAACACTCTTTGCAGATAGTCAAGGTATATCATTATCTACTAGTGATGTGCTTGTTCATTATGGTGTTCAGATTATGACATAGGCCAGGTTTTCAGTAATGTCTTGGTGCTTGCTGTGTATGGGCTGCCAACAATGACACTCGTCTGCTTAAGTAACTGCAGCATGTCATTTTCATATCACATAGGGAGGGATAGAGAATGACCAAGCTGTCCTTTTTTATGCTTGGACCTCTTCATTTTGCAGGTCCTGCTGGGCGCTGGACCTAACTTTTGTTCTAGGAATCATCCCTGGTTTATTGACAGGTTCTGCCCGTACAATAGGATACATAACAATATTTGTGCACTGGGGATGTGCATTTTGTTCGCTGGGTTGGCTGCTGTTTAATTGAAAATTCAAAGAGTGATCAGGTCGGACTGGGTTATGCATCAGGATGATACCCCTTCACATGTCGCATTAGGCTGGTCCAAGCAAGTCTTTAGTCCCATGAATATATAAATACACACACACACACACTAAATTTGGCCATATATATTATTCTTACCGTGCATAATTTGTTCCTTTCTGGTTTTGGTCCTATTACATTAGCCACATTAACCTCTAAATGCTAACTATCTATATCAGGGTTAATGGCTTTATTGATGGAATTTCAACCCATGTTTTTATGTTGTGGCTGCAGTTGTAGATTTCTACAGGAATTTGGGCTTTGAACCCGACCCGGAGGGCATTAAGGGTATGTTTTGGTATCCAAAGTACTAGTTGGTTCTTAACTGAAGCAAGTGTAATTATGTTTCAATTAAATTGATTCATCTTGTAAGTTCAAACAGCACGTGGGAATTTGGACCACCATTTTAGAGGTATACCTCTCGAGTTTCTGTATATCATGGTCCTGGTTGTAATATAAGGTGATGGTGGTGTTCTTAAAAAAAAAAGGGAAAATTGGTTTATTCCTTATTGTGCTAGAGTAGCTTGATTTATGCAGTGTAAGATAGTAGAACTAGAAACTAATTTCTCATATAGCTACACTGTTGAATTTTTAAAATTTTCCTACTTTTCAATGTTAGACTTAGAAGAACGACACGTTCTTGCAACTCTTTTTTCTTGTTGACGGGCATCTGATGATGTTACTGAATTTTATTATTTAGTGTAATTTGCTATAATGTGGTGTGGTTAATTTCATCAGGAATTTTGCATCAAAGCATTTTGACATTTCTCTTGTTTTATGTTTTTGAATACTTTTTCGTTGTATTTCTGCTTCTCATTTATGTCTCTGCTGATGTGTTCTATAAAAAGTTGAATTTCTGCAGCTGACGTCTAAGTCTTGTTGAAGTTTTCAGTTGGGCATTGTCAACCTGAAAAGGAAAATTTAGGTGCTTGTTTAAAGCAGAAGCGTGTTGGGTGGGCAGTGATAGGGAAGACAATGTTTCAAAAATAAATTCGAGAAATGACCTTTAGCAAATGGAAATGTTTTGTCTGCAGCTCTATTAGAATTGTCTTCTGATATGAACTTTTGAATTATTGATGGCGGTTATAATAATCAGGCGTACCAATAACGCCAATAATTTATTTCCATATTTTTCAATAAAATTATAAAAAAATAAATCAAATTAACATATTTTATTACTGATATATAAAAAATAAACTAAAAGAATAAGGAATTTCAAACGTGGCACTTTACCACACCAATAGACCATTGAATTATTAGATTTCCTTTTGACAGACGTAAGGCAACCTGGATTTTAAGGCAACTGCCTCATTGCTCATTACTCATTACTCATTACTCATTTACTCATCATCATGTAATTTCTAAGTAAGGAATGAAAGCAACCTCATTTATTGGTTTGACTATTCTCTGCGATTAAAACATGTGTATCTATCTTCTTTGTACGTTTTCTTCTGATTTCAGCGCCCACTTCAACTTTAACTTAACAACCGCAGCTAACTCCCTATGCCCCATGATATACTCCAGGTTACCATCAATTTAAATTTTCTTAAATAAAAAAATTTGCGTGTGTAAAGTTGCAGACATCCATGATAAAAAAAAGTTGCAGACATCAGGAAAAAAAAAAAAAAAGGGATATGTACAATTTTGAATCTTGTTTTCTTTAACAAATATTATTTAAAATATATGCTTTAATATAAAAATAATATATATTTTTAATGCTAGAATCATATAATAAGTATTATATTATTCAACTAACTATAATAAATTCACAAAATAAATTAAGATGTATTTTTAATTTAATTATGAATAAAAAAATAATTTTTAAAATAAATTTATAATATTTTTAAAAATAACCAATTAGTTAGATTAATCGTAAATCAATATAGAATAAATTTATCATTGAAATTTAATATTATATTAATTTTTTCTTATATTAGTTAGATTGTATTAAAGTAAAAAAAATGTGAAATACATAATACTTAAAAGTTAAAAAAAAATTACAGGACTAGTTTTATGAAAATGCAAAACTACAAGAATCAAAATTATATTTATCCCAAAATTTTTTTTTATCTCTTATACAATTTATCTAACTATATGAATTACAGATTATATTCAGTCAAATAAAATTAATTAGAATTTAATGTCCATGATTTAAAAAAATAATAAAGAACAACAAATCATTCAGCTACCCACCATCTAAATTGCTTTTCATGAAGCTCCAGTCCACTACTGCTATCTTTGTTGAACTTTCAGACATGATAAAGTATCTAATTATATGCAATTTGTTGATGCTGCTGCGATGTACCCAAAAGAAGGAAAAAAAAAAAGGAAAGAAAAGTCCACGGCAGGCATCTCTCCTTCTCACACTATATGTCAAAATCTTGCAGATATAAATCTAAGTATGAAAGCTACAAAAACCCCACTATTCATTAGTAATAAGTTTGAAAAATGAAAAAAAAAAAAGAAATGGCTGTAAATAAAAAAAAAAATCTTTTGAATTTTTCTGAGCTAAAAAATGATGGATGAACCAACAATTTATAATGACAAAGCCATTTCATACTTAGCATATTTCCCAGATTACAAAATTGTCACTTTCATTTCCATTCCGGAAAAAAATGTTTATCTATTTTCAATATACTCAGCTCATTTTTCTTCTTTTTTGTTTTAGTTTCTTGAAGAAAATTTGCAGCCTTTCATTTTCATTTTAGAGATTTATATATCCTTTTACTTCTTCTGTCAGAGCCAAATGTGTAGTGGAACTAAGATCCTTTTCTCTTTGGGTTCGATATTAATGTTTCCTGGTTCATTTCTGAGTTCCAAGGTTTATGGGATTTGATAGTTGCTCTCTTTGGAAACTTGGGTATCTCAACAAATCTAATTCCAACATCTTTGGCTGGTACGAAAAAAAAAAAAAAGTATCTTTTTGTTTCTTATTACCATGAGTTTGATTTTGTTTTTCCTTTATGTTGGACAGTAAGATGTTGCTGCTAAGAATCTGTGGATGTGTTTTCTTGCTGTCATGTTTTTACTTGCTTCCTCTTTCGCTTGCACAGAGTACAGACCCTTCTGAAGGTGAACTTTTTCACTCCACTACTTTTGGTTTTTATCTTTGTATGATTCAATTCTCATTAATGCGCTTGATGCCGTCAATATCTAAGTTCTTTTTGCTTTTGTTTTTGGCCCATCAATCTTTAATGTATTGTTCTTGATGTCATGTAATTGAGGAGTCACTTAAATGAGCTAGCGAAACGCACTAATTTTATTGATTTGGTGCAACTTTGCAGTTATTGTATTGCTAGCAGTAAATAAGAGACTGAGTGATCCTTTTAATCATCTTAAGAACTGGGGCAAGGGAGATCCATGCATGTCCAATTGGATTGGAATTCTGTGTTATGATGAAAATGGTACTGATGGGTACCTTCATATTAGGGAGCTGTAAGTTCTTTTCATACCGGTTTTTCGTCTTCTATTCTTATGTTTTATCTCCTTTTACGTTGTTAAACAAAGCAAATCATCTTACATTTTGTTAATTTAATTGCAGCCAGTTGCTTAATATGAATCTTTCAGGAAATTTAGCTCCTCAGCTTGGTCAACTCTCCCAATTGAAGATATTGTGAGTTGGAAATTTTAGTAACATAGCCATTTCTGGGTGAACTTAAGCTTTTTATGCAGTCTTTAATAATGCATTGGATTTTCTTTCAAGGGATTTTATGTGGAATGGATTGGAAGGCAGCATACCTAAGGAGATCGGAAATATTTCATCTTTGGAACTTCTGTAAGTTGGTATCATGTTAATTCTTTCTGTGACATACCTCTTAAGTGCAGTTGGCATATCTTACAAATAATTAATATCCATAAGATGAATTTGCAGTGATAAAACAGTATCTGTTTCTTTTAGCTTATGTTATGTACTGTGTATACAGGCTTTTGAATGGAAATAAGTTGTCAGGACCTTTACCTGTTGAACTTGGCTATTTGTCAAAGTTACGTAGATTTCAAGTGGATGAGAACAATATCTCAGGTCCAATACCAAAGTCATATGCCAACTTGAGCAGTGTAAAACACATGTAAGTGATTATTCAACTGAATACTGGTTATAGTTACTGAAGACGTTAGCATTCTTAACATTATCTGCTTATATGTGAATTTTGCAGCCACTTCAATAATAACTCCATAAGTGGTGAAATTCCAGCAGAACTATCCAATTTACATGCTCTTATTCACTTGTGAGTTCATATGGCATATTCTTGTGTCTTGATGATTCATCTACAATTAGCCTTTTTTGAATATCTCTAATTGAGTGTACATGAACTATATGCAGGTTGTTGGATAACAATAACATGTCCGGGCCTCTTCCTCCAGAATTGTCAAACTTGCCAGAATTGCGTATACTGTATTTCCTGCTATCATTTTATGTAGATTGTCATAAGTCATTTCGCCTCAGTAGCATGTCATGTTTCTCTTGTCAAATGATGTTGATTTTTAATGTATCTGTGTCTACTATATTTCTGGATCATCACTTTTTTTCCCCCATTTCTGCAGTCAACTTGACAACAACAACTTCAATGGCTCTGAAATTCCTCCTGCTTATGGCAGTCTTTCCAAATTAACAAAAGTGTAAGTCCTGTTAAACTAATTATGGTTCTCTTATATGTTTTACATTCCATTTGGAGGAGTAAAATGCAAGCTCTTAGGACTCAGTATGTCAAATCTTTAACAGGAAAAATGATCTAGTAAATCTAGTAGGCTGATGCTCTTTTCATTTTCTATCGTCTTTGACAAGGCAGAAGTCTTAGAAATTGCAGTTTGCATGGTGCCATTCCTGATTTTAGCCACATGTCAGACCTATACTACATGTAAGGAAAATTTCTATTGATGCTGAAACACATAAGGAAAATTTCTATTGATGTTGAAACACATGTTTTCGTTCGTAATGCAATATCCAATTTATTTTTGTTTGCATGTCAAAGTGATCTGAGCTTGAATCACCTTACCGGACCCATACCATCGAAACTTTCTAATAGTGTGACTACTATGTAAGTGTATTATGAATACAGACTTGTTGAACATTATTACAACTGTAACTATGTTCTTACTGTAAATAACTTTATTTATTAATTCGTGATGGAGGCGTTCTTTTGTAAGAAATGTGTTGTCGTTAATTGCAGTTATCTATCAGACAATCAACTTAATGGATCTATAACTGAAAGCTTCTCAAATCTTCCTGTCCTTCAGAAATTGTGAGATTCTATCTACTTATAGTTTTCTTTGTAAATTTCTCTACTATGGAATTGTAATCATTTATTCTAAATGATATTTTGTATTACAGGTCACTTGAAAACAATCAGTTCACTGGTTCTGTCCCAGCTAACATCTGGCAAAGTATGTCCTTCAATGCAAGTGATACACTAACTGTGTAAGAACTGACCACAAATGCAGTGAAATTGAGTATTGAAAATTTTCTGCTTGAGTTCACTCGTATATCAAAGCTTACTGAAGTATTAGAATCTTGCTAATTTATCCCCTTCTTTAAACACAAAATGCAGTGACCTCAGGAACAATTCATTCTCAAACATTTCAGGGGAACTGAATCCACCACATAATATCACTCTGAGGTATTGTTCCGGTATAGTACTCTACAGAGTAGACCTGCAACTTTGCAGTGTGATTTTGGCTTTGTTTTCATCAATAAAATTCTCATGACTTTAGCAGTTTTGTTTTAGGCTGCGAGGCAATCCTGTCTGCAATGGAGCCAACATACCAAACATTGTCCAGTTCTGTGGACCTAAAGCTGAAACAGATGGAACTGATGAAGGCATAACAAATTCCACAACTTCATGTCCTATTCAATCATGTCCAACAGATGATTTCTATGAATATGTCCCTGCAGCACCCATGCCGTGCTTTTGTGCCTTCCCTCTTAGAATCGGATACCGCCTCAAGAGCCCTAGTTTCTCTTATTTTCCTCCATATAATAATTCATTTAAAGAGTACCTAGCAACTTCACTTAATTTGGAACATTATCAAGTATATATTGATTCATATTCTTGGGAAAAAGGTCCTCGTCTGAGGATGTACTTGAAGCTTTATCCTGCATGGAACGATAAACATGCAAATAAATTCAATTCAACTGAAGTTCAGAGGATAAGAGAGACGTTCACAACATGGAATTTTCCTTCCGACCACTTTTTCGGACCATATGAGCTTCTCAACTTCACTCTAGAGGGACCTTATTCAGAGAGTATGTACTTGAAACTGCTTCTTCCTTTTTAGATCAAAGTGAAATTCTGAATTTATCACCAACTGATACTTAATATGCTTTAAAATGTATGTTATAAACATTGGTGTTTGCCATCAGAGTAACATATTACATAGTTTATCTCTTGATAGCTATATTGGCTTTTTTAATGACTGTTTATGTGCATTTTATTGTTTTTCTGCTAACAGTGGGTTTTGGCAACCGAAGTACTGGAATCAGTAAGGGAGTCTGGGCAGCCATTGTTTTAGGTGCTGTTGCCTTTACTGTTATAGCATCTGTTATTGTCACAGCTCTGATCATCAAAAGACATGCTATATACGAGCGAAATCTGTCAAGAAATAGATTATGTATGTTCTTCCTGCCACTGATGAGAACTAGAGTCTATTAGTATTATTATGTCTGATTATTATTCAATTAAGTGTATGAGATTATTGTTTAATTTGCAGCCTCAAGGATATCAATGAAAATTGATGGTGTGAAATTCTTCACCTTTAGAGAAATGACCCTGGCTACTGACAACTTTAACAGCTCAACTGAAGTTGGTCGAGGAGGCTATGGAAAGGTTTATAGAGGCATTTTAGCTGACAACACAGTTGTGGCTATAAAGCGTGCGGAGGAGGGTTCTTTACAAGGACAGAAAGAGTTTTTGACTGAGATTAGATTGCTGTCCAGGTTACATCACAGAAATCTAGTTTCACTGATTGGGTACTGTGATGAAGAAGGGGAGCAGGTAATCTTTTGCAATGGTGAATTATTAGATGCCATTTTGTGTTTTCTTTGCTTGCAAGTGCTTTGTCTGAGGACTTCCCTATCATGCAAATTGGCAGAAATTAATGTCTGGGAAATTGTCCAAGGCCAGGCCTCATCAGTAAGGAGATGACTTAAAAAAAGGAACTCTGTTTGAGATTTAATGGATTAAGGAGGAACTAGAAAAACCACATGTGTTTACAATTAAATCGCATTTATCTGTTTTTGATTTAAAATATATAAGGATTTTCTTGATCATTGATAAAATTTTGCTTTATTGTGTTCTTTATTCATGCCAGATGCTGGTATACGAATTCATGCCCAATGGTACCTTGCGGGACTGGCTTTCAGGTGTTAAAACCTCTAAAATTTACAGTTCTTTATCTTTTCCAAGGCTTTATGATTTGCTCAGCAAAGTATTTTAAAGTGTCTACGAAGTTTTTGCTTATAGTATCATCCATCTTCAGATGCTGAATTGTGTAGAAACATCCCAATTTAGGCAGACAAAAGTTGGTGGCTAACAAGTGTGATTTCTGTATTATGCACAGGTAAAGCGAAAGAGAACCTGAACTTTGCTATGAGGTTAAAACTAGCACTGGGTTCAGCTAAGGGCATTCTGTACCTACACACTGAAGCAAACCCTCCAGTATTTCACCGGGACATCAAGGCCACCAACATACTTTTGGATGCCAAGCTTACTGCTAAAGTTGCTGATTTTGGACTCTCACGTCTCGCTCCTGTCCTGGATGATGAAGGGAACTTTCCTAATCATGTTTCTACAATAGTGAAGGGAACTCCGGTATGATTGGCTCAGTTATGTACTCAGCTGAACTGTGCATGTATGCTTTTTATCCGATACTGGATTGATTTTGTTTTATAATTGACAACGTGCTTCCAGGGATACCTTGATCCAGAATATTTTATGACTCGTAAGTTGACAGACAAGAGTGATGTCTATAGCCTTGGGATTGTATTTTTGGAGCTCTTGACTGGAATGCAGCCAATAACCCATGGCAAAAACATTGTCCGTGAGGTATGCATATGCAGTATACCCTGGGGTGCTTGTGAATTTCTCTTCTAGTAACCTGGCAGACACATACATATTTATCAAAAATTATATTTCTCATTCATCATATAACAAGAAGAAAACATTCACAAAGTATGTTACTGACAAGACAAATGCTACAATTTTTCATGTTAGGTAACTACAGCTCATCAGTCAGGCGAAATGTTCTCCATCATAGACAGCAGAATGGGGGCTTATCCATCTGAATCTGTGGAAAGATTTATAGCTTTAGCCATCGCATGTTGCCACGACATACCAGAGGATAGGCCATCAATGCTGGAAGTGGTTAGAGAGCTAGAGACCATACTCAAAATGATGCCAGCTGAAACTGAAGCCATCGTTTCAGAATCCACATCCCCGTTTTCCGGCAGCTCAACTTGCAGATATTTTGGAACTTCATCAGCATCATCTTCATTTTATACAACTAGTGATCCATATGCATCATCATCAGCTGGAGTTTCAGGAAGTGATCTAATCAGTGGTGTTATTCCCAACGTCCGTCCTCGCTGATCGAAACTACTACTTTCATATGCTCAATCCTTTACAGATAATCCTCTCAAAATTTAGTTTTTAGGCAGCTGTAAAGTGGGCTTCATTTTCCTGTTCCTTCTCGGTTAAACATTAATGGCATACATAGCCAAAGGAAAAGAGAAGAAATCTTGTAGCTATTGGACATGAATATTCCCTTAAGAGGAATTTTTTTTTTGTTAGAAAGTGCTGAAATTATATACTGAAATTAGGCCATAAAATTTGTGATATTTGGCTGTAAAAATTGTTAGTTGTAAATGTGTGATTATCCTTAAATTTAGGGAGACAAAATCTATGTGTTAGTTGGTATTTGTCATTGACTCAAAAGTGAACTTTCTCCTACAAATAGGAGCTAGTGTAAGTTGTAGAGAAGCAGAGAGTGAGTGCATATGTATTTGCATTTGAGAAATAAGAAAATGAAGAAGAAATGAAAAAATCTTGTTCAATTCAGAGTTTAGTTCATCAAATTTTATTGTTGTTTTCTTCGCGTGTTTGTATTTTTCTTTCCTTCTTTCCTTGTTCCAATAGTGGTATCAGAGCTTTCATGGTCTTTAAGGGGCCTGTTGAAGTTCAAAAATCATATTTTTATTGGCTGAAATTATATTGAGAAAGTTGTTTGGGAAACTAGGTTTGAAATATGATGTTTTTGTTAAGGTGAAATAGAGTTTTCCTGTTCTTTTTGTTGAAGATGGAGTATGAATTTGAGTGTTTAGTTTTGAAACTTTGTATCTTTCATTGAGATTTTCAGTTGCTTTGTTTTTTTGTTTGTCAAAATTAGTTTATGTTGATTATTGAAGATGAAGTTCATCAAGTTTGCATTTGCTAGTTTTATTTCTTGAGTTATTGAATTGTTGTTGATGAAGAGATTGATTTGTGTCAAAACTGCAAAATGAATGGAACAAACTGGTGAGTCTAAAAACTGCAAAAATATATTTGGTGAGGGACCGGCCAGTCTGAAACTGCAAAAATATTGTTGGTTAGGGACCTAGAGCATGTCCTTAAACTGCATGCGACATGAAGCATGTAGAAAAACTGCTTGATTTACAAAATTTGTTAAAGTTGTTATTACAAGGTGATCAATTATGTGTTTATTTGTTTCTAAAGTTGCAGAAGTATAAATTTCAAGGAGGAGCAGCCATAAAATTTAAAGAAAAGATGTTAGAGAAGTTAGATTCAAGGAGGAGCAACAACACAAATTTGTTAAAGAAAAGATGGTGCTAAAGTTCTAGATTTCCAACAATAATTTCAGCAAGGAGTGTTGGAAAGTGCTGAAATTATACTGAAATTAGGCCATAAATTCTGTAATATTTGGCTGTAAAAATTGTTAATTGTAAATGTGTGATGATCCTTAAATTTAGGGAGATAAAATATATGTGTTAGTTGATATTTATCATTGACTTAAAAGTGAACGTTCTCCTACAATTAGGAGAGTAAGTGTAAAGTGAGTAGAGAGTAAGTGTATATATATTTGCATTTGAGGAATAAGAAAATGAAGAAAAAAAATCTTGTTCAATTCAGATTTTAGTTCGTTAAATTTTATTGTTGTTTCCTTTATGTGATTGTAGTTTTCTTTTCTTATTTTCTTGTTCCAACATTTTTCAACTACAACGGGATAACTTTCTTTAAACTCCTCTCGCTCGTTAAAAAAAAAAGTCATCTATTATACTTCTTGTTTACTCCTATAATCTAAAGTCAAAACTCTAATTTTTGTTCTTAAATGTTTGTCTCAAGAATGTGTTAGAAAAATAGGTTTATCCAGTACTTTGATATTTTTACTCTTAAAAGCTAATGTCAAAGCTCTAATTTTTGTTTTTCGTTGTCTGTCTCATGAATGCATTAGCAAAACAAACTCATATGACATTTTGATATTTTGTATTGGGATACGCACAAGAAAATCCTCCCGTTTGCACTACAAAATCTAAAGCCAAAACTTCAATTTTTGTTCTTTGCTGGCTGTCTCAAGGATGTATTAGAAAAATAGGTCCATATGGTACACTGATATTTTTACTCTTATGATCTAAAGCCAAAGCTCCAATATTTTTTTTTATTTTTATCTTAGTTGTCTATCTTAGAAATGTGTATTTTTAGTCTTCCAATCTAAAGTTAAGGCTCCAATTTTTGTTCTTAAATGTTTGTCTCAGGAATGTGTTAGAAAAATAGGTTCATCCAATCTAAAGCCAAAGCTCCATTTTTTATTCTTAGTTGTATGTGTCTTTGATATTCTGTACTAGGACACGCATAGGGGGATATCCTCCTGTTTGCACTACAGAATCTAAAGCCAAAGCTCCAATTTTTGTTCTTAGCTGTTTGTTTCAAGAATGTGTTAGAAAAACATGCTCATTCGACACTTTGATGTTTTTACTTTTACAATCTAAAGTCAAAGCTCCAATTTTTGTTCTTAGTTGCTATCTCAGGAATGTAGATTTTCACTCTTACAATTTAAAACCAAAGCTCCAATTTTTGTTTTTAGTTGTTCGTCTTAGAAATGTGTTAGAAAAATAGGCTTCAATTTTTGAACTTGGTTGTTTGTCTCATGAATGTGTTAGAAAAAGAGACTCATACAATCTAAAGCCAAAGCTCCAATTTTTGATTTTAACTGCGTATCTCAAGAATGTGTTAGAAAAACAGTCTCATCCAATTTAAAGCCAAAGCTCCAAATTTTTTTCTTGGTTGTCTATCTCAAGAATTTATTAGAAAAATAGGCTCTAATTTTTATTCTTAAATGTCTATCTCAGGAATGTGTTAGAAAAATAGGTTCATCCAAATAAAGTTAAAGCTTCAATTTTTGTTCTTAGTTATTTGTCTCATGAATGTGTTAGCAAAATAGGTCCATCTGACACTTTGATATTTTACACTGAGAATGTGTTAGAAAAATAGAATCATCCAATTTAAAGCCAAAGCTCCAATTTATAAGTTGTCTGTCTTAGAAATGCGTTAGAAAAACAAGCTCATCCAACACTTCGATATTTTGTACTGGGAATGTGTTAGAAATACATGCTCATCTAGCACTTTATACTGGGAATGTGCTAGAAAAATATTTATTCATTCTTGTATTTTATTATTTTAACACTCATTAATACTTCTTTTGGGAATGAAATAATACAAGAATGAATAAATATAAGGATGAATAAATATTTTTTTAAATCTCAGTGATGAAGTAGTGTAATAGGCCAAAACACAGGGGGCAAATAATAATTTTTTCTTTATTATATCAACCTCTAACCAATAACAAGACTCGAATGGTCGGAAGTTTATTTACACCAAGCTGCTGGTGATTTACCAAACCAAATGGAGTCAACCTCATCACACTTTGAGGGCCGTTGCTGATGGACAATGCTGACACGCACAAACAGGGCTTAGTTGAGCTTTTGCAATTTGCATATTGCATTGTCGCTCATTGTAGATTATATATATATATATATATATATATATATATATATTACTATCATAATTTGTATTAATATTAAATATGAATATTTAAAATATAACTATATCTATAGTTCAATTAAATGACACTTTTTTCACCTTTTTGAATAAAAATAAATATAAATTAATTATTAAAAAATAAACTAATTTATAAAAATGATCACATATGTTTTTGTCCATTTATAATACTTTCTATATATTTTACATTTCTAATGCAATGGTTTAATTACATTCATTATTTAAAATTGACTTGTAACCCAACTTATATTTTCCAAATTTATAAAAATATATATACAAAACTTCAAGGTGGATTTGAGCAATCACCTCTTATATATTATGTAATAAATACATAATAATGTAGGACATAACCAAAAATCTCATATACTTTTTTCAAAACCAAAAAAACTAAAACAATAGAAATAAATCGAAAACCAAAAATATACTAAAAGGACACAAAAAATGAACCGGAAA
>CATIWM010583185.1:0-20026 GCA_949671775.1 Mallotus repandus | reverse complement strand
GTATATTGTGGTCCCTTTATTACATGATATCTTATTTGAAAGTTCAATAATATTATGACTTGATTCTAAGTAGATTGAGAATGATAACTCTTTATCAATACACTTCAGTATGGCCATGCATTTTCTTTCAGTCTATCTTATTAAGGGGCCCATAGATATCTTACTCATTTTAAATGAGGGATAAATTCCTTCTCAATCACTCACATTTCTCATATAACTCATTTCAAATTCAACAACATTCTATTCCATCATCCTGTTAAAGACAATGTTAGAATGTGTCAAAATATAAAATAGTTATGTAAAAATCTATGGTGATTTCAAGGTCGAAGGACTAAAACAATATTACTGTGATGAGAATAACTTATGACAATTATCTATGTAGTATTCTCATAATGGGTCAATCCAATACATCATTTCTTTAAATAGTACCTATGAGTTGACTTAATATCTTATATTCATGATTAGTAAAACATAATCATCAGCCAACATCATACTAGTCTTAATTCATTATTATGACTAGGGATAATTTGAATAGAACTCATATTTAATCCAAGGGTTTTACTATCAAATCACATACTTGATGTCCTTAGAAAGAATTAACTATTCAAGTAAGAAAGAATTAACTATTCAAGTAATTATTATAAAACAAAAATGATAATAAAAGTGCCTCTTTATTAATAAAATGATAAAGTTAACACATAATCACAGATGATTGACCCATAGCATACAACTAACAATCTCCCACTTGCATTAAGCCTAATCAATATTGTATCTAATACCTATGGACCTAGTATGACTTTTATGCTTAGCTTGTGGAAGAGGCTTAGTTAGTGGATCAGCAACATTATCATTTATAGGTACTCTGCATATCTTCACGTCTCCTCTCTCAATGATTTCTTGAATGAGATGATAATGCCGGAGTATGTGTTTAGATCGTTGATGTGATTTAGGGTCCTTAGCTTGAGCTATGGCTCCATTATTGTCACAATACAAGTTCACTATATTTGATATACTAGGAATAACACCTAGTCTAGTTATGAACTTCTTGGTCCAAATAGCCACCTTAGCTACTTCTGAGGTAGCTATATACTCAACTTCTATTGTAGAATCAACAATGGTATCCTACTTGGAACTCCTCCAGTTTACTACACCTCCATTTAAACAAAACACATAACTTGACTACGATCGAAAGTCATCTTTATCAGTTTGGAAGCTGGCATCAACAATTTACAACTAGGTCATATTCCTGACTACCATCCAGTAAAAATGCATCCTTAGTTCTTCTCAAGTACTTAAGGATATTTTTAACTGTTGTCCAGTGACTTTCACTTGGGTCTAACTGGTATCTGCTCATTGTGCCTAAGGCATATGATACATTAGGTCGAGTATATAACATTGCATATATGATAGATCCAATAGCAGATGCATATGGAATCTTATTCATGTGGTCTCGCTCATCCTGTGTCATAGGAAACTGAGTCTTGCTGAGACTAATGCTATGTGACATTGGCAAGAATCCTCTCTTAGAATCTTGCATACTAAACATGTTTAATACCTTATCAATATAAGTGCTCTAATTTAGGCCAATAAGCATTCTAGATCCATCTCTATAGATCTTGATGCCTAATATATAAGTAGCTTTGCCCAAGTCTTTCATTGAGAAACAATTTCCTAGCCATGATTTAACATTTTGTAAAATAGGGATATATTTTCCAATGGGTATGTCATCAATATACAACACTAGAAACACAATTGCGCTCCCACTAACCTTCTTATAGACACAAGGTTAATCATTCTTAATGAAGCCAAACTCTTTGACTGCTTCATCAAAATGAAGATTCCAACTCCGAGATGCTTGCTTCAATCCATAAATGGACCTTTGAAGCTAGCATACCTTTCCAGAATTCTCAGGATTGACAAAACCCTCAGGTTGTGTCATGTACACATCCTCGAGTAAGTTTCCATTAAGAAACACTATTTTGACATCCATTTGCCATATCTCATAATCATAGTATGCAGCTACAGCAAGGAGAATTCTAATAGATTTTAGCATAGCAACAGGTGAAAAAGTTTCATCATAGTTTATACCATGTGTTTTCCTGAAACCTTTTAAAACCAGTGTTGCTTTATAGGTATGCACATTGCCATCCATGTCAGTTTTTTTTAAAGACCCATTTGCATCCAGTGGTTTTTAAACCATCAGTTGGGTCAATCAAGGTCTATACTTGATTATCATACATGGATTGCATTTCAGA
The DNA here is from genome assembly GCA_949671775.1 of Mallotus repandus. Taxonomy (NCBI): domain Eukaryota; kingdom Viridiplantae; phylum Streptophyta; class Magnoliopsida; order Malpighiales; family Euphorbiaceae; genus Mallotus; species Mallotus repandus. The sequence continues at coordinate 17,771 of CATIWM010583185.1, read as the reverse complement.
TTTTATGGCTTTTAGCGATTTCTTAGAGTCGGGACTATTTATGGCCTCTTGATAGGATGTGCACTCATATTGATCCACAATCAACACATCATTATCATCAGTTATGAGAAATCCATATCTTATAGGGATTTGACGTGTCCTACCATACCTCCTTGGGCCTTCTGGTACTTGTGCATGCTCAATAATTACTTGTCGATCTAGCTACGGTTCCATACTTGGTACAATGCTATTTTGTGGATCTTGAATTTCTTCAAGTTGTACTGTACTCCCACTAGTTCCTTTGGAAATAAATTCTCTTTCCAAAAATACACAATCCCACGAGTAACAAACACTTTGTTCTCAGAAGCATTGTAGAAGTAACATCCTTTAGTTTCTTTAGGATATCCCACAAAAAGACATTTTTTAGATTTGGGTGATAGTTTATCTGAGATTTGATGCTTCACATCCTCAAATCTTAAGAAAAGAAAAACTGGGAGTTTTTCCAATCCATATCTCATATGGTGTCTTTATAACTGCCTTTGATGGAACTCTGTTTAGAATGAATGCAACAGTTTCTAAAGCATATCCCAAAAAAGAGATTGGAAGATCAGATTGACTCATCATTGATCGAACCATATCTAATAAGGTATGATTTCTCCTTTCAGACACACCATTCCATTGTGGTGTTCCTTGTGGAATTAGTTGTGAAATAATCCCACAATCTTGCAAATGATCTATGAACTCTTGGCTCAAATATTCACCGCCTCGATTAGATCTTAGTGTTTTAATATTTTTACCAAGTTGATTTTGTACTTCATTCTTGAAAACTTTAAACTTTTCAAAAGATTCAAATTTATGTTTCATTAGATAGACATAGCCATATCTACTGAAATCATCTGTGAAAGTAATCAAGTATTGAAAACCTTCTCTAGCAGTTGAGCTTAATGGTCCATATACATCATAATGTACAAGGCCTAATAAGTCATTAGCCCTTTCACTTTGTCCAGTAAAAGGTGTTTTAGTCATTTTTCCTAATAAACAAGATTCACATGTTTCAAATGATTCATAATCAAATGAATTCAAAAAACCCATTTTGGTGTAGCTTTGAAATGCGTTTCTCAATTATGTGGCTTAAATGACAATGCCAGAGATAGGTAGTATTTAAATCATTAGATTTAAACTTCTTTGTATCAATGTTATAGATTGACTTTTCAGTAGTGTCTTCAATATTTAGAACATAAAGACCACTAGTGCGTGTAGCATATCCATAGAAAATGTTATCATGATAAATATTGCATTTATTATTCCTAATAATAAATTCAAATCCTTTCTTGTCCAAACAAGAGACAAAAATAATATTCCTACACATAGTAGGTACATAATAACAATTTTCAAAATTTAAAATAAGTCCACTAGGCAAAGTTAACTCATAAGTCCCTACAGCTAAGGTAGCAACTCTTGCTCCATTGCCAACTCGTAGGTCCACTTCGCCTCTGGCCAATGATCTACTCCTTTTTAGACCCTGCACATTAGTACAAATGTGAGATCCTGATCCAGTATCTAATAGCCAAGAATCAGAAGTAGGTAAATTAAGTTCTATAACATGAATACCTGAAGAAGTAGTCGCACTAGCCTTCTTGTTCAGATAATTCATTAATAGCTTACAATTTCTTTTCTAATGACCTGGCTTATTGCAGAAATAGCATATTCCCTCCTTTGGTGGCTTTGGTTTGGGTTCAGCTTTGGGTTTAAGATTGGGTTTGGGCTTAGGCTTCTGAAAGCCTTTGTGAGTCTTACCCTTGCCCTTTCCCACTTTCTTTATACCCTTTCCCTTATTGACCATTAGAACATCCTTGGTGGTATTCTTGATGTTCTTTTCAGTAGTTTTAAGCATCCGATGCAACTCTAAAATAGTTTTGTCCATACTATTCATATTAAAATTCATAATGAAACCATCATAAGCTTCAGGCAAAGATTGGAGAATAATATCAACAACCAATTCTTGTTCAATCTTGAGACTAAGTTTGTCCAAGTGTTCAAGATGACTCTTCATCTTAAGAACATGAGGACTCACAGAACCGCTAGTAGTCAACTTGTAGGAGAGCAATGCCCTTATGGTATTGAACCTTTCAATTCTGGCTTTCTCTTGGAACATTTCCTTAAAATGGCCTACCATCGTATAAGCCTCAATTTCCATCAATTGCTTTTGTAGCTCAGCCTCCATGCATCCAAGCATGAGACATGTGACATTAACTGAATCATTGAGATGCTTACTATAAGCATCCTTTTATGCTCTAGGAGCATTAGCAGCTAGTTCCTCTGGGATAGGATTATCAAGGATATATTCCTTTCTTTCTTGCCTAAGAATAATTCTCAAGTTTCTGTACCAATCAAGAAAGCTAGTCCCATTGAGCTTATCCTTCTCAAGGATTAATCATAATGACATGGTAGGTGCAATGTTTGAAGTCATTATCTACAACAAATATATATGGAGTACATTTAGTATTTTATTATAAATGAATGAGGCATAATAACGATCCCACTAAATATTATGAAATAATAATAAACCCTTAACATGATTTTAACAATTGAAATTACTTAGTGGGCCAAGATCTATATTTCACCCCACTTCAAGTAAGCTTTGGCTTATCACTTAAAGTATGGCTATTTAGGTAGGTAACACCTTACCAATTACATCTTATGTAATTTTTGGATATTTATAGGATATTGACATCATATGTACCGGCATATCCTATATGATGCCCTTCGTCCAAAACAGTTTTGATAACCTAGTTAAGTCAAACCATCTCAAACATATGATTATCCATCTTATCTTATTTAAATGGCTTTATACACTATGCTTTGGCATAACCTATATATAGCAATCCAAATCTTGATAAGTGTTGATTAATGGGAGGCATTTTAATGACTTAATATTAACGAGGGTTTAGTTGTTTTTATCTTATTTAGTTATTACCATCTTGCATCACATACATGGCATAACATACATGGTATATAAATAAGATAAACATGACACAACATGGCCCACAGCTAAGTTGATCTTCATAAGCCAATATGAAGATCAAAGGTCAAACCTAGGTAAAATTACAAATAGAAGCTTGAGCCTTCAATTTGGATCTCCATTTACTCATGGACCTCCTTCTTGGGCTTCCACTTTTGGATCTCCATCCTAGGCCTCCAACTTGTACTTACACATTAGGTCTTGATTTACATAATCTTATTGTAATTTAAGTTATTCTATTATTATCTAATAAAATAAAACAATTACAACAAATAAAACGACTCGCAGGCTGTAATTTTAAAAAATTACAACCCATAAAATAATTAAATCCAATCACATTGGTCTAAGGGCCATGCTATGCACCATGCATTTAACAACATACACATATTGCATAATAATTCAATTTTCATGGCAATTTAATTATTATGTTCAAAACAAATTATGTGACAAAACCATTCAGGGTCAAGGGGCAGCGCCCCTAGCGGGGTCCAAGGGGCAATGCCCCTCTCGGGGTCAGGGCGCAGCGCCCCAGGTGGCAATCCAATTTCTGTAATCAAATTACAGTTCGATTAATCTATTCAAAACATATTAAAAATGAAATTTTTTTAAGTTAAACAGATGCCACTTAAACCCCTAATTACTATAATCATATTACAGTTTTAACGAATATGTTCTAAACAAATTCATTCTGCATAATTTGTTTAACACTTAAATAGATTGCCCCTTTAAAAAAAATCTGCATAATCACAATATTTTTATTTAACATTTAAACAGAAAACAAATTTGTTGTATTAATTAATCATATTAATTAAAACAGAATACATAACATATTAGTGATTATATTTGAAAATAGAATTACTGTATTATTAATAAAACATAATACATATACTGTTTTTCATAAAAACAGTAGACATAAATCAAAATACATATACTATTTTTCATAAAAACAGTATACATAAATCAGAAAATCAAAATCTGAATACTGTTTAATCAAATTAAACGTTTATTAACGTTAATCAAATTAATGTTTAATTCTATTTTCATACATATTTTAAGAACGCCACAAAAAAAATAAAAACCTTTTGATATAATTTTTGAAAACCCTTTTTAAAAATGAATCAAACACCCAAACGTATATAAAATATATACATAATCAAATTAATCGAATTACAAGTGGCTCTGATACTACTATTGGGTTTCGTGATACTATACGTAGCTAAAATTTAAAATTTTATCTCAAACCCGAACCTGGATCCATATAATTCTATTAACTGATTTAATTAGGGTTTCCAAAATCTTACCACAATTGCAAGTAGAGGCTAGATTGCTGGAAGGGAGAGAGGAGGTTCACACCGGTGACACCTTACCTCGAGCTTTTTGTTTTCTTTGATCGGATTGAGATGTCTCCAAAGGATGCGTCCTCTACTAGTATCCACACAAACAACCCTTGATTAAAAATGAATCTATGTGTGCTAGCACCTTCTTGATTTTCTAACAAAAACAAGATCGAAGAAACTCTACGTTTCATTTTCTCAAAAGGGAGAGAAAACAAATGTTTGGTGGTTGAAGTGATAGACGTATGTGAAACCTTAGAGAACATGATATATTTATAGACTTCTCAATTAGAGTTTCACTTACCAAAATGCCCTTTTGGTATATACCACTCTTAATTATGATTTTATTTTAAATATTAAATCAGAAATATATTTTCTATTTATTTAAGATAACCATTACCTTAAAATAATATTTAAAATAATATTTCCTACATATATATTTAAGGTAATTGTTATCTTAAATAAATAGGAAATATATTTCTGATTTAATATTTAAAATAAAATCAGAATTAAGAGTGGTATATACCAAAAGGGCATTTTAGTAAGTGAAACCCTAATTGAGAAGTCTATAAATATATCATGTTCTCTATTTTACATACGTTTATTACTTCAGCCACCTAAAATTTATTTTCTCTCCCTTTTGAGAAAACGAAATGTAGAGTTTCTTTGATCTTGTTTTTGTGAGAAAATCAAGAAGGTGCTAGCACACATAGATTCATTATATATATATATATATATATTTCTACAGAGTTTAGTTGGGTTTGGTAAACCCATATTCGTTTTGGTCCTATTCAAAGTGTGTGACCTTATAGGTTCACGTAACATTGGTAGTGGGCCTAAATCCCAATTTAGGCCTACAAATCATAATTGGTCTCTAGCAGGACATTATGACTACCCAAGTTATGTGAAAGCCGATAATCCGATATAACCTTATTACAATCAATATTGTAGTCCTTTTATCACATGATATCTTAATTGAACATAAGACATATTTTATGTCATCCTTATATAGTTCAATAATATTATGACTTGATTTCAAGTAGGCTAAGAATGATAACTCTTTATAAATTCATTTCAGCATGACCATGCATTTTCCTGTAGTCTATCTTATCAAGGGGCCCATAGATATCTTACTCATTTTAAATGAGGAATAAATTCCTTCCCAATCACTCACATTCCTCACATAACTCATTTCATATCCAACAACATTCTATTTAATCATCCAGTTAAAGACAATGTTAGAATATGTCAAAACATAAAATAGTTATATAGAAATCCATGGTGATTTCAAGGTCAAAGGGCTAAAACAATATTATTGTGGTGAGAAATATTTATGACAATAATCTATGTAGTATTCTCATAGTGGGTCAATCCAGTACATGATTTCTTAAACATGTACCTATGAGTTGACTTAATATCTTTATCAGTCAACATCATACTAGTCTTAATTCATTAATATTTATACAATAAAAAAATGGATAGGGAAAATCAGAATAGAACTCATATTTTAATCTAAGGATTTTACTATCAACTCACATACTTGATGACCTTAGAAAGAATTAACTATTCAAGTAATTATCATAATATAAAAATGATAATGAAAGTGCCTCTTTATTAATAAAATGATAAAGTCAAAACATAGTCACATATGATTGACCTAGTGCATACCACTAACAAAATTATCTTGAAGGGTTTGAATAAAAGTTGGTGTTTCATGTGATACAATGGATGTGTTTTCAATGGACATGGTGAATTTCGAAAGGATTACGACTTCAAAGAATTAAAAAAAAAATTTTGACTTCAATAAGTATGCTCTGATACCATTAAGAATAAAATTCAGAGGAAAAGAAGAGAAAAATTCAAGAAAAATTATTTTATCTATTCCACAAGAGAGGTTACATCCTTTATATATACATCAAATATTCTTATATATGGAAAACCTAATTGCACACTAATTAGGAGAAATAAAATAACTTTTTAAATAAAAGTAAAGATTTAACGTTTAACATATACAATCAAATCTTTAACTTTCTAGAACTTTATTCAATAAGTGGACTGGAGGGCTATGATTAAAAATGTGTATAAAGCTTTGAATTTTGATCATAAATTGAGAAAATCTAAAATCCATATCACGTAAGAAATAAGACTAACAAATTTAATACACGTCACAAATGTGTGTTAGTTGTTAATGATTTTTTTTCTCCGCTTAAACATTGATGTCATGTGTCTCACTCAATAGTCATTGAAAAAAAAAATTATGTGTATTTGGAATATTTTTGGGACTTCTTCTTGACCAACGAGGCTGTTAGATACTAGTAATTGCCTCAGAAGGATCAATTCAAGAAAAACAAGAGAAAAAAAAAACTGAAATAAAATTAACAGATGCATAAGTGGAGCAAAAGATGAAAAAAAACAAATATGAATGCGAAGTGTGAAAGGTCAAAAGATAAATAGGACGCGACGTATGCGCCATCTTTGATGTTTCATTGGTCAATTTTGGAGCGCACTCTGGTTTGATGCACAAAAATAGTGTCATTTATATCCATCAAACTGTTCAAACAAGTAACCAACTTACGAGGACACTAACTGCCCCTGGCCACCAGGGGTGCGTGGGTGGGGTGATGCAAGGGGACTAATATTAATGAAAATTATTAACTAAATAGAATAAAATGAAAATCATCCATTAATTAAGGTGCATTCTTAAAATGAAAATTCATTTTTGTTTAAATTTTAATTTTAAAATAATTTTTTAAAAAATTTAAAATTCTCTTTTTTTTTAATTTTAGGTTTTTTATTCTTCTATAATGATGCTAAATTGCACAAATTTATATTAATATATATTTCTCTCTCTCTCTCTCTCTCTCTATATATATATATATATATATATATATATTCTCAATAATCTAATTTGTATTTAAAAAAAAAACATGAAAATAATCCAGTGCTAATATCCTGGAAATGGGAATTTAAGACTAGGACATAAAGGTGAGTACAGGTCGGAAAAATTCAAGAATTTAAAATCTTTGGAACCATATCATATTTCAAGAATTTTAAAAATAAAATCTCTAGTACCAGTACCTAATTTACAAATTTTCATACCGGTACTATCCCATTTCTTGAGACAGTTCAGTACAGAGATTCGGTTCTATCGGAACAGATCGGTATGATACAGTTCAAAATGAAATTTTAAAAATTTATGTAATAGACAAATTTATATTATTAATTAAAATTATATTTATTATTCACAAATCAAAACAACATAGTTTTCAATAAAAATATATCGTTTTGGTTATTATATGTATATATATATGTTAAGTGATAAAATATCTTTTGTAATTTAAATTATTTTATCATGATGTAACTACTTGCATTTCAAACTATTTACGTCTCTATATATATTCTTGTACATCTTATTCAAAAATATATAGAATTCTTTTCCCTCTTATACTCTGGACATGGTATCAGAGCTTGAGCTCTAAAACAGCACAAAAACAAAAATCAAAATCAACTCTCATCGATGCCTAATCAAATTATTCCCGTATCCACTCAATCAACTCCTGCTATATCATCTTCTTCTACTAATACTTTTGTTATCAAATTTAACCAACAAAAATTACCTAGCATGGAAGGCTCAATTCATTCCTCTTCTCAAGTATCAAAATTTACATGGATTCATTGATGGTACCTCTGCAGCTCCACTAAAAACCATTCCTTCTACTATAAATTCTCTTACTCAAATACCAATCCTGATTATGATATTTGGTTTTAAAAATATCAACTTCTTCTATTTTGGATTTTGTCATATCTCACAGAAGATATATTTTCACATATCATTGGTCCTTCTTCCTCCTTTGTCGTTTGGGATGCTCTAGCTCGTGCTTTCGGTTCTATCTCACAAAATAGATAGCTCCAACTTCACATTAAGCTGCAGGAATTCAAGAAAAATGATCTCTCTACCTCTGATTTTTTGCAAAGAGCCAAAGCCTTATCTGATGAACTTAATGATGCTGGCATACAACTCACATTTCTTGATTTAATGCAATAGTCTAATGTACCATTGGGAGTGATTTTCATAGTATCATACGGCTTTAAACTTCAGATTTGATCCTGTGCCATTTTACGAGCTTCATGCCCAACTTGTGGCACATGAAATTTTACTCAAAGCATCTCAGGAACCTCCCCTTACTAGTGTTGTTGTTAGAGGTTCTTTCGCTCCCTTGCTACCCACTCCACAGTGTCCACACAGTCCTTTTCCCAACACTAGTTTTTGACATCGCCAACCTTACGTGCTTTATCAAATTTTCGGATGGCGCAACCATACTATTGATAGGTGTTGTCGGAGATACTCTTATTATAATTTTTCTGCACCATATTCCTTTACTCCATAGGCTCACTATTCATCTGCCAGTGCCTCCTTTCATCATTCTCAAGGCAGTCCCATATATGGTGGTGTTCAACAACTGATTTGGGTCCCCGACACAGGTGTCACAAATCATATTACTCCTAACGTCACCACCTTACATATAACGGATGAATACAAGGATAATGATCATCTCCATGTCGGTAATGGTTAAAGGCTCCAGATTGCCAACACTGGTAGTACTTCTCTCCTTCTGCTAATGGTAAGCTTGTGCTAAAAAATGCTTTACATGTTCCTAAAATAGATAAAAATTTGTAATTTTTTCAAAAATTCACCACTGATAATCATTGCTTCTTTAAATTTCACCCTACCCATTTTCTTGTCAAGGATCGGTACACCGAAAAGGTGCTCCTCCAAGGACTCAGTAAGAATGGTCTCTATCTTCTTCATCCCTCCATGAAATTTATTTTCAGTTCTGAAGTACCGTCTCTCCAGCAATGGCATGAATGTCTTGGACATCAAAATATGTGCATTGTCTCTCACATTGTTAAAAAATTTCATTTACCATGTTCTACTTTCATTCATAACCTTGTTCTTCTTGTTATTTAGGAAAGATATCTCTTTTACCTTTAGCTAGTGTTGAACATAAGATACTTCTCCTTTTGAAATAAACTTTTCATATGTTTGGGGCCCTGCTCCTATTCTCTCTAGTTTAGGACATCGTTACATTGTCTTATTTAATGATGATTTCACCAGTTTTATTTGGGTTTATTTCCTCAAAAATAAAAGTGAAGTATATTCTTGTTTTCTTAATTTTTAATCTCTTGTTAGTCGCCAATGTAATGCTCAAATTAAATTTGTTCACTCTGATTAGGGTGGTGAGTATAAAAAACTTAGTAAATATTTTCAATTTGTTGGTGTTGTTCATCATGCTTGCCCCTATACACATGAACAAAATGGAACTTCAGAGCGCAAAATTCATCATTTGGTTGATAATAGCTTAACTCTTCTAGTTCATGGAAATGTGTCTTTAAAACATTGGAATTTTGCTTTCACTATGAGCATTATGTCTATCAATCAAACTCCAAGTCCCATATTAAAATATAAATCACCATTCTAAGTCCTCTATGGCAAAGATCCTAATTACTTGCACATAAAACCATTTAGTTGTGCCATTTTTCCATTTATTAGACCTTATAATAAACATAAATTTGCCTCATGTTCCATTTTTTATGTCTATCTTGGTCAAAGTCTAACTTACTGTGCATATCATTTTCTAGGCTACACCACTGGTCACATATATTTGGCAAATTGGCACGACATGCAAAATTTATTGAGTCATTTTTTCTTATAAATCTCATCCAACTAGTTCATGTCTAATTGATCCTTATCCTTGTCTTTATATCATAAGTAACTTATCTCACTAAGACTTTGGAGCACCTTCAGGTATGTTATTCGATCACAACTATATTTCTTCTTCTTCTTCACCCTTATTTACTTTACCCTGATCTCTACCTACTCATAACACTACCCAACCCATATCCACTCCCTCCACTTCAAATTTAAACCCCAATTTATCTTCACCTATTCATAACTCAACTACCAAATCTTTGCCCTATCTTACCTTATCTTTATCATTACCTCCTTCCAACAACTTAAACCCTATCATTGACTTGACTCCCTACAACAAACTTGATACACCTCCACCTACAAAACCTCAATGTACACACTCCATGACCCTCTGTCGCTCAACTCTTACCAAATGCCAAACCTTTGTTACTCGCCGAACAACAATAAATTTTTTAACTTATGAACTTACCACATATAATTAAGCTAAACAATATGCAAAATCGAAGGATGCTATGTCACATAAAATTAATGCTCTTATGACCAACAGTACATGGACTTTGGTACCAAGTCCTCTTGATAAAAATATAGTTGGCAATAAGTGGCTCTTTCATATCAAATGCAAAGCCAATGGCAGTATTGAACGCTACAAAGCTCGCCTTGTAGCCAAAGGGTACACCCAGGAGCCTGGTGTTAATTACTCAAAAACTTTTAGTCCAGTCATCAAATATACTACCATTCGAACTCTCTTATCTTTGGGAACTACTTTTTGATGGTGTATTCGGCAACTAGACATATCTAATGCTTTCCTTCATGGAACTTTACAAGGTGAAATCTATATGGAACAGCCTTTGGGTTTCATTAATTCTATTCTAAATCATTTTTGTCATTTACACAGGTCATTGTACAGGTTAAAGCAAGCACCTCATGCATGGTTCTATTGCTTATCTGAATTTCTTTTTCACCTAGGCTCTCGTTACTCAAAGGGTGATACATCCTTATTTATTCGATATGATGGCACCTCCAAGCTGTTTGTTCGTGTCTATGTCAATGACATATTGGTAACTGGTACTTCTTCCTCACTTGTCGATTAGTTCATGGTTCAAATTCCGTCTACCTTTCCTATTAGGGAAAATTAAATTATTTTCTAGGAATATAAGTCTTGCACTTACCAAATGAACTATTGTTCTCTCAATCCAAATATATTACTGATCTTCTCACCAAGTTTTAGATGACTAATTATAGACTATGCCTCACTTCCGTGGTTACGTACCTCTCCTCCTCTAACCAAACACACAAGTGAACCATTTGTGGAGGGCAAACTTTATCGCCAATTGATTGGTGGATAGAGTATGTTACAATAACTCGGTCGGACGTCACTTATAGTGTTAATAAGCTTTGTCAGTATATGCACTCTCCTACAACATCCTATTGGCAAGCCTTAAAATGCATTCTGTGTTATCTCTAACATTCGAAGCATTATGGGTTATTCTTCTCTAACAAATCTTCCTTTGATATTCAATTCTTCTCAGACAGTGATTGGGGTGGTTGTCCCGATGATAGGTGATCAACTAATGGTTATGCAGTATATTTGGGTAATAACCTAGTGTCTTGGATTGCCAAGAAGCAACCTACTATTGCAAGATCCTTGACTGAGAATGAGTACAAATCCATGGCCAATGCTATTGCTAAAATTATATGGATGCAATCTTTATTAAGTGAACTTGGTTGTACATCCTCTACTCCTGCCACTCTTTGGCATGATAATGTCGGTGCAATATATCTTAGTGCTAATCCAGTCTTTCATGCTCGCACTAAGCATATTGAATTGGACTATCACTTTGTTAGAGAACAAATTTAGCAAGGCAAAGTCATTGTTAAGTTCATTTCCAGTGATGATCAAATTGTTGACATCTTTACAAAATCACTTGGTCGAGCTCCATTTGAAAGACACCGCAGCAAACTTCGGCTTCTTGAACATGCACCTTCAATTTAAGGGTGGGTTTTAAGTGATAAAATATCTTTTGTAATTTAAATTATTTTATCATGATGTAACTACTTGTATTTCAAACTATTTATGTCTTTGTATATATTCTTGCACATCTTATTCAAAAATATATAGAATTCTTTTCCCTCTCATACTCTTGACAGAAGGAAGGGAATATTTTTCAAAGGAGGAAAGGATGAGGAAGGGGAGGAAATAAAAATAAAAAATTTTATTGTATTTGATAACTTTAAATTAATTAATAAAAGGAAAAGAAGAAGAAATATTTAAAAAGAAAATAAAATTTTAATTAATGTATTTTGGAGTTGAATTATTAAATTTACACTCTGATTTAGAGTATAATTAATTTTCCTTCAATTATTTTCCTCTTTATTAACTTTTCCCTTTTCTTTATAATTGCCATTTATATTATTAATAGTCAAACAACACAAAATTTAACTTTCTTTCCCTTAAAATTTGATTAACCATTTAGCCTATAGTTGATAATTGCAATATTTTAGCTAGGTGACCTTATTGTCATTAATTAATAACTTATGTAACATTTAAACTAATTATACATTAAAAAATTTAAATTTCTAACTTACTGGTTAGTTATAATTATCTTCCAAATTATATAAAGCTATGAATTCAGTTTCAATCAGAGTAATCAATTAAAAATATATTTCACAAGTGTCCATGAAATTTAAATTTTGTGTTGTACCGACATTATTATCATCACCATTTATGTAAATAAAAGTTTAAGTTTGATTTGATTTGGATTAGAATTGACTAATAAACCTAAAATGTATTTACAAGTGTCTCCGTTGGAGTTGCACTTTATCTTCAGCCGACATTATTGTCGTCACCATACGCTTCATAATATATAATATATATATACTAGCGCTGAGTATGAGCTAAAAAAATTATAGAATTAAACTGAAATTTTGAACTGGAAGATATTAAAATTGTATTAAATCAAATAATTTTAATTTTAAACTGAATCGAACTGAATTTTATGATTAATTTGATACAGTACTAGTTATTTATAAAAAACTAAATTGAAAACCATGCCAAACCAAAATTGAGTATTAATTTAATAAGTCATACACAAATATTAATAAATAATAGTAAATAGCAATTTAATTATTTACTTTTAATTATATTATCAAGTAATAGACATATGTATAATAATATATAATAAAAAATTAATATATTTTGTGATTAAAATATAATAAATAAATTATTAACAAAATATTTTTATTAATTTTATTATTATCATTGTTACCACTAGTACTACTACTACTACTATTACTATTATTATTCAATTAATAAGTAAAAATATGAAATGTCAATTATATTACAATTTGAACTTCAAATATAAATATAAAAAATCACACTGCATAGTTTCAAATAATTCAATTAACAAATAAGAATGTGAAATGTCTATTAAAATTAATGAGCTAAATAATATTATTGTAATTATTATTTCGCTACATAATAATGCATAAGCATATATTATCGATGGCCAAAACGACGTAATTTTCTCCAAAACTACGTCATTTTGATTAAAGTAAATAGTTATCTTACAAACAAAAATAAGAGAATTGTTATTATCATCAACAACAAATAAAAATATGGAATTCCTATTATATTTCAATTTAAACTAAAAATATGAAAATAAAAAAATTAACGTTATATGATTTTAAATTGTATAATTTATTAATTAAAATATATTATTATTATATTTAATAATTTAATAATTATTATTTTTATTAAGTAATTTAATTTAATTAATATTATTTAAAACTAATGAGCTAAATAATATTATTATAATTATTATTTATATTGCATATTAATATATGGATATATATTATAGATAACCAAAACGACTTAGTTTTGCCCAAAACTACATCGTTTTGATTAAAGTGAGTAATAATATTACAAATAAAAATAAGACAAGGGCCATTTTTTTAATTAAAATTTATTGTGATTATTATATTTAATAACTTATTAATTATTATTATTATTAGGTAATCTAATCTTATTGATATTATTTAAAATTAATGGGGGAAATAATATTATTATAATTATAATTTTTAATGTATACTAATTAATATATATAGACATATATTATAGATAACCAAAATGATATAGTTTTACCCAACACTATGCCATTTTGATTAAAGTAAGTGGTGATCTTCCAAAAGAGAAGTCAGGTTATTTATATCAATTAAAATATAATATAATCCTATTATATTTAATAACCTATATATATATATATATATATATATATATATATATATAGGGTTAATCATACACAATAATTTTGCTAAAAATATGTATTAAATATATGTTTATACAAAAACACAAACCTTTACTATTTATTTGTTGGTAATAAATATAAATTCAATCAATAATATAAATTTATATATAATATAAACTACCCAATTTCTATTTTGAATTGTATCATGCCGATTTATTCCAAAAAAATAGAATTTCCGTATTGAATTATTTGGAAAAATAGAATGGTACTGATTTGAAATTTTTTAAATTTAGTAATGTTATTGGAGATTTTATTTTTAAAATTTTTCTAATTTGATATGGATCCAAAAATTTTAAATTTTCAAATTTTTCCGACTCGTGCTCACCCCTAATCCCAACCAATATAAATTGAACTCTAAATTTTATATGCTAATTCATAAATAAGTATAGATAGATTTTATATTTAGTTAGGTTTTTAAATAAAAACGTATAAATCGTTTCAAAAAAATAAAAATATATAAATAAATCTAAAGTAAATAAAAGAACAATTTTTTTTATAATTTTTAGTTTTTAAAATTATTTTAATTTTAATTTTAATTCAAATCGATTTTTATAGTTGATTTTCAGTTTAACCATCGGTTAGTTCTACTTTTTTTTTAATATTACAACCTTTTTTTTTCAAAATTTTTAGGTAATTTTATATAGTTTAACAATTACAATAAATATTTTTATTGTAAATTTTTCTTAAATATCACATTCATTAAAAAAATATTACATTTAATGATTATATTTATATAATGCACATATAAACGAATGAATTAATTATTATCAAAGTATTAACAACCTTGGACGATATTACTTTTACAAATTATGAACGGGAAAAAGTATAGCTATAAAATTTAGTTGTGAGTGGATTGTAGCAATAATAGAATATACATGGGATAGTATAAAATATTTTTTTCATAATCTACTTCATGTAAGTATATCAATTCACTACATGTATGTATTTTTCATTAGAATTATTTTTAGTTTTGAATTAAAAATTTTAATTATTAAATAATAACATAGAAATTTTAAGTAATTAATGTACTCTAACAAATTATATATAGATTAATTTTATGACTTAAATGTGTGTATATATATATATATATATATAATGGTTTTAAAATTAATTTATAGATGTATAATGAAATTTAAAAATCAATCTTAGCTATTTTAATCTAAAACATTTCTAATTGGTCTAATTACTTAAAAACATCTTGAACTTTACATATTTTAACAATTTTAATACATTCTTTTAAAATTATAAAAATCATAAATTTTATAACTTTTAACAATTTTAGCATATTCTTTTAAAATTTATCAACAAACTATTTTATTTTAATATTAAATTATATTTGTTTAGTTAATATTTTAGCATTTGATAAAATGTTGCAATTGTTTAATATACCACCAAATACTTTTCAATTAAAAAATAGATAATTTAATGAGTTGATAATTTTTTTTGTCTTAAAATATACTATTTTAAAATAAAAATATAGTATTTTAGTTTGTCATAAATTTGAAATTGCATATACAATACTGGAATATCTTTTTTTACTTTAAAAATATAAACTTTACACCTTTTAATAATTTTAAGGGTAAATTACAAAAAAAATTAACAACCTTTAGCTTTTTTGCAATTGCGATATCTTTTTAATTTTGGCAATGTCATTCACCAACTTTTTAATTTTTGCAATTCAATACACTGGTTGAAAATCCGGTGAAACTTTACTGACGTGGACACCAAAAAAATCTGAGTCGATCCACGTAAGCGCTACATGAAAACGCATCGAATTGACTATTTGCAAAAAATACATGACCTTTGACATTTTTTGTAATTTAAACCCGACCTATTGATTTTGACAAATTAATACATATTTTTTATTTTTATTTAATTTATATTTTTCAATTGATGCATAACAGCCTCTGGGAGATGAATTGGCCGAATAAGAAGAAGCAATATTTGTGCGCTGAGCAATATGAGCAAATGGTAGAATTGGTTGCTGCGTTTTTAGTAATAGTTCATGAGAAAGCAATTGACCATGTAGATCATGAAAGTTCGGAGGAGTGGGGCGTTGTTGTAGAGCCGCAATAATTGGGTTGTAATCGGCTCCAAGCTGTCGAAAAATGATGGCATTAAACTCTGCATCTAAAATGGACTGGCTAGCAAGAGTTAATGAATTAGCGATAGCCTTTGCATCATATAAAAATTGTGAAACTGTTTTGTTTGCCTTTGATAAGTTGTGAAGTACAATGTGTAGTTGGGTTTTTTGGGCATGGCTTATGGTACCGAAAGCTGTAGCAAAAGCTTGCCACACAGCAGCCGAGGAAGAGAGACCAAGCAGATGAGGATATACCTCTTTGGTAATGGATGAGAGCAACCAGGAAAACAACAATTGATCCTTATGAAACTAGGTGATATAATCAGGATTGATTTTGGATTGGTTAGTTTCAACATTGAATCTTTCTTGAGGAGGGCCTGGCTCTGTCCCATTAAGGATGTCATGTAAATTGTAAAAGTTGAGTAGTGGGGTAAATTGGAGTTTCCATGGGATGTCGTTTTTGAAGGACAATTTAATGGAAAAGGTTTGATTAATGTGTGTAGGAGGGTTGGTAGTAGAAAAAAGGTTGGGAAGAGTTAACAATGAAGAGTAATTAATAGAACTGTATGTATTACTCTCACCAATAATTTGCATTGTTCTTCTCCAAGGCTCAGTTACTTCCAACTGGGGGGGGGGGGGGGGGGGGGGGCGTGGTTAGATGATAAGCATTGATAATGAGTTTGTTACAGTTTGTTAATTATGCTGTAACTACTTATTGTATATATACTTGTGTAGTCTTCACATTATATTTAATACTTACAGCTCTATCAATTACTCTCCATTGTTAACTCATGTAAAGTAAATATTTAATTAATGAAAATTCAAAATTAATTTTTCTAATTAAATAAAATATAAATTTTATTACTTATTTTTATGCAATGAAAATTTAATTGATACATTTAAATTGATATGTATTTAATTATTTTAGATTAAATTATTATTTTATAATATTTAAAATATTTAATTTAATCAAATTGTATTGTATTATTTAAATTGATTTACATATTAAGTAAATTTTATAATCAAATTGTACATAAAATAATTAATAATATATAGGTTTTTGTTGAAATCAAATCTTAATTTTTCTTTTATTGATGAATTTATAGTAATTAATTAATATTTTTGTTCAATAAATTAATTTTAAATTAAGAAAAAATATAAATAAATAAAATAATAAAAAATAAAAAATAAAAAATAGTTAATTACTCTAAATTCATCAATAAAAGAAAAATTAAGATTTGATTTCAATGAAAACATATATATCATCAATTATTTTGAATTTTCATTACTTAAATATTTACTTTACATGCATCAATTGAAAAATATAAATTAAATAAAA
>CATIWM010583133.1:0-10263 GCA_949671775.1 Mallotus repandus | reverse complement strand
CAAATGAATGGGGAGAGGGATTAAGGATTACAATGCTTTGCTTCAAATAAGGGAGGAATAAACAGGAAATATACCAAAAATAAACCACAATATACAGAAAATAAACCAAAAATATACTAAAACTAAACCGTCGAAAATTCTCTTAAGAACAAATTAAGGGAATCAATTCCCTTTAAGTGGAAACTCATCCCAAGTTCCTGCAATAGGAAAAAATAAACTTCCTAAAGTACAAAAAAGAATCCATAAAGCTAATGCATAGATTAAATTAAATATAAAAGGAAATGAATATATATCTAAAGTCAATCCACTACATGGGTTCTAATCATGCATAATAACTCAAAAGCTATGAAAGACATGGGTTTTCAGGGAAATCATGCAAAATTTACAAAAAATATCAAGGCAATATCGTACAAGGCCCTGTCTGAGTGGCGATCACCTTATGGTAAGGGACGGTGCCTGCTTGAAGAGGCGATCGCCTGATCATCAGGAACAGACGACCCTCAAAGCAGTAAAACTTCAGTTCTAAGCAAGTATGACTTAATATAGATGAACAATACTTATAGCTACACCTAAAACTTCAGTGAATCACGCTTAGAACATGGCATAACATAATGGATAAGTACAATCAAGCAAACAAATGAACTAAAACTAAGCAAGTCTACAACTCTTGATATTTAAAACAAAATGGTGATCTTTAGTGAAATATGAACCTTTTTGAAAATGATTTGCCCTTAGAGGTTGGTTGTGGATTGAAATGTCTTTCAAATGCAAAGACTCCTACTTCTTCCTCAAGATTGAAACCACTTTTAGCAAGAAACCTCTCTTTCTCAAGAAGGACCTCCCCTCTTCCTCCAGACATTTTTTCTCCTCTGTATATTTTTCTCTTCTTTTTACTATAAAAAACCCCCTTTTTTTTCTTTTTGGTTGCTAACCCCCATTTAAACTCCCCAAGCTTCCCGTCATGACCCTACCACTCCTTTCCCATCACCATCCCCTCTAGCCTTCCTTTTTTTCTTATAAAACACACCCATGCATGTTCTAATGCAAAGAGGTGAGGTGGTGGGTCCCCTACTTGCTGCCATTGGCATACTGTAATTAATGCAATAGTAAGTGGGCCACTAAGGAGGTGATGGCCTCCTCGAGGGGGCGATCACCTGTTAACCCTCCTGGTCAGGAAGCAATCAGTTGTTGCTGAAGAGGCGATCGCTTCTTCAGCCCTTAGGCTAGAGCTTGAATGTTGGGCCATGGACTTGGGCTTGGTCCTGGGCTTGGCTTATTCAAGAGGAATTTAGGTTTTCTCTTGCATTTGAAGGTCAAACTCTTTATCATTGGGCTTTATTATGGGCCGACCAAACCGAGTATCCACAGTTCGCCCCCTACCGCAGGCCGATCAAACCGGTTTTCTATAGTTTGCCCCCTTGATTTTTTGAAAAACCGCATTCATGCATTCAAATTTTTTAAAAAAATAACATGCACGACACAAAGAAAATAAATAAGAAACAACATACCTGATTCCCAAGTTTCACTTGAGAGGTGAATTCTTTAACTTTGAAACATGTCTATAATCTTCGGGATCTTTATCAAGTCTAACTCATCACTCACAAGGAACTCATGCCATCATCCTTGGGATTTCCTAGCCTGAGAGGCAGTCCCTCTCTATTTCCTGACATTAGCTACCAATGCTTCTTTGATAAGTAGTTGGGGTGCCAGTCGTGCCCTGAAGAAGCATTTAACTCAAGTGTACATTCACCGACAGCATCTGAACGCTTTGACACAAGACGCGGTACCTGAAACATTTACAATCATATTAGTAATCTTGTAAATTCAACCTACTTACCTATTAGTTCTCTTTGCAGATTCAGAATGACTTGTAGGGGCTCAAGGATAGATGGAACGCAGAGATGACACGCTCCCGACTGGCCCATAAGAGGGTTCTTCTTTATGGGCCATACTACCAGGTATAGTACTTTGGTGAGCGGGTCCTCAACTGAAACTGGGGTATCAGGGTGAGACGTGTCCCTAAGTCTCCTCCTAGAAGCATGCTCTAGACGCATGAGTTGGAGGATGTTGAGCTTGCTCAGGCCATAGCTAGAGAGCCTGTTGTGGATCACACCATACAACTCAAGAGTCGGTACCTAGAGTTCATTCAGACTCATCTATTGCAGCGGGTGCCTTTGACCATTGGTTGCACTTCTCAGGTATATTCTTAATTCTCAACTCATTTTCTTCCAAGTTATCCAATTCTGACAAGGTTTTTCATTTACAGGCTGCAGCGACTTAGACCTCCCACCGTATCTATCTCTAATATAGTCACTGGCAGTCTTGATCATACCCCAGATCCCTTGGTTCGTTGCTAGGTTCCTCCTGGAGAGCTTTCTTGGCAGTTCTTGACTCTAGATGATAGTTTGACACCTGCCTCCTCACCCGCTGGCACCAACTATGTGAGTTTACCATCAACCTATTCTCTAAAAAAATTCTCAACATGTTCATTAGCATTACTTATTTCATTAACAACGCAGATTCCCTTGGAGCAAGGACATTACATGTACAAATTAATCGAGGCTCAAAGGGATTCTATGCTGGACATCACCTAGCAGTGGGGGGTAAACAACAATCTTCCTATGTTTATATGTATGCATGCTTGCATGATTTGCTGACCTTTTAACCTACTTACATAGGATCGTGATGAGAGGCAGCATGAGAGGATTACGACCCTCGAGCGCCAGATGGAGGTTCTTTAGATGGATAAGGATGATGGAGATGAGGGAGAGGAGCAGCCCGCGGGTGCCCCAGGTGCCAAAGATGACGCCGAGTCAGGAGATGATTCGGAGGACACGGAGTAGGACTCCCCTTAGCTTAGGACTTTTTTCAACTATTTACATTCTTATAACAGTCAATTCTAATGTTTCAAAAGTTCCTCTTACATAAATTTTGTTTTGACTGGATATTTATTAAGGTAATTTCAATTATTGCAAATTTTAGAAGCAATTGAATGTCACTGTATGCATAATTTTTCTTTAAACAGTTGAATTCTATGCTAGTGTGCCAAAATTGTGCAACTTTTCCAAACTTTTGCTCTCATTTTCTCTGGTGGAGAGGTGATCTCCTCTTGGCTTTCAGGTTAAGGGTTGATCGCCTCTTAGAAAGTGGTGTTCGCCTCCTCGATGAGGCAATCACCTCCTCGCCAATCTGTAGTCCCTCTTAAAATCCCTAACTTTCTCATCTCTGCACTTATTCTCCTTATTTCTTCTTCGTCCCCAACCTTCATTTTCTCTCTCTAAACCTCAGGAAAAGCTCAAATCATGACTGAAAGAAAACAAACTACTACAATCAATCCTAAAAGGCTTAGATGGTGAATCATGGGCCAAACTAAAACCATTTCACTTGTCAAGCTTCAAATCACTACATGCTAGGAGAACTAATTTCCCTTTTTTCCATGCTATAGCTCAATTTTGGGATCCTCAGCAACACATTTTTTGGTTCAATACGATAGAATTATGCCCCCTACTGGAGGAATTTGAAGCTATACTAGGTTGTAACAAGGATTCCACTTGCCAAACTGCAACCCCTAGCCTTGCAGTCTTAAATCCATATTCTATTCAGTATCAGATGGCCCAGATGTTCAATCTTCCACCTCAGTCTTTAGCTCACTTGATTCTTGGCTCTGAAATCAAATTAGAATCCTTTGTTGAAGTCATCTAGGGTGTAGATAGGAGAGAAGTTAATTGGCCTTGGATGATGGCCCTCTGTTTATATGATCAATTTTTACTAGTTTCCCTTTTCGAAAACTGTGATTGAAAAATCCTCCACATCTTGGGCCAAGTGGAAGCAGGATGTAACCCTTTCCCTCTCATTCTAGTAGAAACTATCATCGGGCCAGACAACTTTACATCAACTGGGTGATTCTTCGGAAGTCCACTGTTATTAGAGGTTAGTCTTCTTCTCCTACCTCTATATTCTGTCATTCTGTCATTTTCATGTGCTATATTCATTGTTCTTACAGATGTGGCTTCATGAAAAACTAAGACTGTTAGAACCTCTGCAAAACATTGTGCGCTATAGAGCCAAACATTGCAGAACCAGAAGGCTGCATCCTATACCAGAAGATGTCCAAGGCTGGCTGTCAACATTCCCTGATACTCTAATCTGATGGGTGTGTCCATGGTGGAGTTTGCAATATGTAACCCTTCGTTCTTAGACTTATTGTGTTCCTATAGTTGGCCTCCATTTTGCTATGTTCTACAATCTTATTGGCTTTGTAAGCTTCAACACCAAATCACCTTCTTTTAATTTCCCCGGCTTGATTTTCTTATTGTAGGCTCGAGCTATCCTCTTCTAATATAGCTGCGAATGATATATGGCCTTCATCCTCCTCTCATCCAATAATGTAGGTTGTGTTAAACGGCTCTCTAACCACTGGTATTCAGGGATTTTGGATTCCAAAAGGACCCTTAACGATCAAATCTCTACCTCTACTAGCAATACAGCTTCACACCCATACACTAAGGAGTATGGAGTGACTCTAGTTGATGTTTTAGTAGTGGTTCTGTATCCCCACAGTGCAAACTGTAGATAATCTACCCAATCCTTGTAATTCTCCAGTGTTTTAGACAATATCTTCTTCATATTCTTGTTTGCAGCTTCTATTACACCATTCGTTTGTGGTCTGTATGGAGATGATATGTGATGCTCAATCTTATATTCCATTAGCAATGCAGTTATTTCTGCTTAAAATTGAATGCCAATTACAGTGATAATGTGATGAGGCAATTCGTACCTACAGATTATGTTTTTCTCAATAAATCTTGCCATTTATTTTGAGCCGACAGTAGCGCAGGACTCGACTTCAACCCATTTGGAAAAATAGTCGATTACCACCACAATATATCGATGATCATTTGATGCCTTTGGCCTTATTTCCCCTATGATATCAATTCCCCAAACTACAAACGGCCAGGGAGAAGTCATTCCTTGGAGTTCCATAAACGGTAAATGGCTGACATCACCATAAGCTTGACAATTATGGCATTTCTTCACAAACTTGACACAATCGATTTCCATTGTCAACCAGAAATAACCCTGGTGAGCTATCTTCTTTGCCAAAACTATCCCATTTATATGGGGTCCACATACCCCTTCGTGCACTGCCTCTATGAGTTTTTGAGCTTCATCTTTATCAACACATCTCAGGGGGACCCCAGTTGGCATTCTCTTATACAGCATCCCATTATAGTCGATGAACTACCATGACAACATCCTTAAAGACATTCTTTCCTTCTTTTCAGCATCCTTAGGGAATTACCTGGTCTCTAGATACCATTGTAAGTCATAAAACCAAGGCTTCTCAGCTGCATCAACCGGCATGACTTTTATTATTTTGTAGCAAAGGTTTCGAGATTTTAATAGGATTAGAGGCTTAACCTTTGTCCATTTTCCACTTTCCCACATAGAAGCCAATGTAGCAAGGGCATCCGTTACTTGATTATCTTCTCTGGGTAGATGAACAAATCTACAATGAGTGAAAGACAGCGAGATAGTAGCCAAATAATCCCAATATAGAGCGGCCTATCCTCCTTTACCTCCTACTTTTTAGAAGCTTGTTTCATAACCAGTATGGAGTCCCCGTATACAGTGACATCTTTTGCCCTTACACTACGTAACGCTTCCAAACCGAAGATACAAGCCTCATACTCAGCTTGGTTATTTGTTACTTCGAACTCAAGCATTTTCACCATCGGGATCATTTCTCCTTCTGGCGTGATCAAAATTACACCAATGCTTGCTCCTCGGTTATTAACTACCCCATCAAAGTACATTTTCCATCCTTGAACTTCTATTGGCCCTAGATGCTCATAGGGAAAATCTAGTTCCCAATCTTGTTTGTCGACTATAGGGTTCTGAGCCAAAAAGTCTGCTACTGCTCTTCCTTTCACTACCTTCTTCGCTACGTAGTCTATATCAAATTTTATGAGCAGAAGTAGCCATTTGGCCAATTTTCCCACAAGTGATGGTGTTTGCTGGAGGTACCTAAGAGGATTATGTTTGGAAATCACCTGCACTCTATAAGACTGGAATTAGTGACAGAGCTTTTTTTTTCCAAATTACAGCTAAGCATGTCTTCCCCACCAGACTATAGTTGACTTTATACTGCAACAGCTTCTTACTTAAGTAATACACTACGTGTTTAACCTTCCCTTCTCCCTCTTGAGCTAACATTGCACCAATAGCATCCTTCTCGATTGCTAAGTATAAGATTAAGGTTTTACCCAGCTTTGGCGATTGCAAGACTGGGGGATTCATCAAATAATCTTTAATAGCTTTGAAAGCTTATTGACACTTGTCATCCCATATCACTGGTTGATTTTTCCTTAAAAGCTTGAAAATCGGCTCGCAAACAGTAGTTAACTTGGCTATGAATCTACTGTTGTACTACAACCACCCAATGAACACTCTGACTTCTTTTTTAGTTCTTAATGCAGACATTTCCCCGATTACTTTAACTTTATCTGGATCCACTTCTATCCCCTTCTGGCTGATGACGTGTCCTAGTAGTTTGACAGAAGTTACCCTAAAAACACACTTCTTTGGGTTTAATATGAGATTGTACTTCTCTGCCCTTGCTAAAAACTTATCTAGAGCTTCAAAATTCCCTTCTCTAGTTGCAGACTTCACCATCATATCATCCACGTAAACTTCCATCTCCTTGTGGATCATGTCATGCAACAAAGTAGTGGCCATCCTCTGATAAGTGGCTCCCGCATTCCTCAAACCAAATGGCATGACCGTGTAATAGTAGATGCCCTACTCAGTAGTGAAGGATATTTTCACCTTATCAATCATCGCCATCATGATCTGGTTGTATCCCGAAAAACCATCCATAAAGGAGTACATCGCACTCGAGGCCGTACTATTGACAAATGTGTCAATATGCGACAATGGAAAGTCATCTTTTGGGCAAGCCTTATTCAAATCTCTATAATCCACACACATCCTGACCCTGCCATCTTTCTTCGAGATGGGCACTATGTTTGCCAGCCACTAAGTGTCTTCAACCACTTCCAGAAACTTTGCCTTGTACTTTTCCACTTCTTCTTTGACAAAGAGATCCCATTCTAGTCTCAACCTTCTCTTCTTCTGCTTTATTGGAGATATGTGAGGATACATAGGGATCCTATGTTCTGTTATTTCCCTATCATTACCTAGTGTATCTTCGTAACCCCACGTAAATACTTTTTGTCTTCTTTTTAATGTTTCTTTCATTTTTTCTCTCTCATCATGAGTCAAATCAGAAGCAAGTAATATATTTTTAGGGTTGTCATTTGTGCCTAGATTAAATGATTTAGTTTACATGGAATTAATGTCAAATATATGCATGAAATGGTCATCACAAACAGAATAACCATTAGGAAACACATCACACAAATAAGCAAAGTCAGACTTCATTGCATTCATTTTGGAAAAGAACAAGTCATCAGTTTAAAATAAAGTAACAAGTGAAACATCAAATTCATCATAGAAAAGATCGATGATGGAATTCAGGACATAGGTTTCGAGATCCAGCTCCTCGTCCTGATTATTGGTGTCTTTGAACTTCGGAGCAGCAACATCCTCCTTAGGCTCTTCTTCGGCCACTATCAGCTCTTCCATAGGAACCTCTACAGGATCAGCCTTCTTTACCCCATCCACATACTTGCTGAAGATCTCAAACCGTGGAATTACCTCTCTCACCATCACAAGAGGTTCAAGAGATCCATTATAGAGGGAATTGGTGCCTTGCCTCATGAAAGTCTCCCACAGAGCCTTATTCTTCTTAGCCTCAGCCTCCTTCTCTTCTTTTTTTAGTTGATCCCAAATCTCAAATCCTTCCTCAAAATCACCATCCTCGTCATATCCCAGCCCATGCTCTAGAATCAACATTTCATGTTCTACATGTCTTGGCATGCCTTACTGGTTCTTCCCTAGTCCCATGCTAGGGAGGAAATCCATGGTGCACATCATCAGGACCTTCTCACTTATTTCAGCCTCATAAATCATATAGACCTCAAAGTTGGGGCTTATAGGAATCTCCTTAGGAGCTAGTTTCAGAGCAGCTATAGCAGCCTCAGTTTCAGCTGAGATAGTGACAACCTTATTCTCATGTGGGAATTTTATCTTTTGGTGAACAGTGGATGGTACACCACCCATAGGATGAAACCACAACCTTCCCAATAGGATAGCAAAGGTCATGGGAATGTCAATCACATGTAAATCAACCAAAGCCTCAATAGGTCCCATTTTGACCAATGCTCTAATGTCCCCTCAACAAGCCTCCTTGTATCATCATAAGCCTTTATAACCACCTCAGAAGGCTTCAGGTCTGCTACACTTAGTCCTAACTTTGGTAGGATTTTTAGTGGGCACATATTAATGGTGGAGTCGTTGTCCACCATTACACACCAAGTCATCTTCCCCTTCACCTTAGCTTTAATGAATAAAGCCTTATGGTGGCCCCTTCCTTCTAAAGGTAGGTCATCATCAAAAAACACAATGGCTCCTTGAGGTGTTTCCATTAACGAGCCAACCATTTGCTCAGGTGTGCAGCCTATGGAGATCTTCCTCTAATCTAAAGCTAGAACCAGTGCTTCCCTACGATCTCTAGAATGCATGAGTAGCTCCCACACACTGGCAATAACTTCTTCTTTCTTTGCCTCTTCCTTTGAACTTTCTACCTTTTCTGGTTCAGGTTCAACGGGTGTAATCTCTTTCCCCTTGCCTCCAACCTTTCCAACCGGATGACTTTTTCTTCTTTCATCATTCTCCTATAAATTAATCTATCCCTCACCTTTATCATTTGAGCTCCAGATATCTAACACACATATGGCAAGTTCTAAAGGTTGTTCATTCTGGTTTAGGTCGTTTGGCTCAAGTTTTGGTGACTCAGGAGTGGCATTGACAAAAGAATTAAAATTTGTTACTCTATTAAGTCAGTACTGATCATAAGGATGGGTGCATTTGGAGGTGGGCCAGTTTGGTAGTTTGGTAAGGGATTATTTTGTGTGTTTGGCTTTCGAGTCTCAGGATCTGTGATCTTACCTGCATCAATCAGGTCTTGAATCTCATGCTTTAACCAAGAACAATTATTGATATCGTGTCCGATGGTCTAGTGGAATTTGTAAAAGAGCTTTGGGTTGGCATTTGGCATGGGCTATTGTGAAGGTAAGGGTCATAGCAAGTTCTTCTCAACTAGCTTCTTAAGAACTTTAGAAGGGGCCATCCTAAATTTGAAAACCTCTGAGGCCGCCTGATAGCGTTAATTTGCACACTTGGGCCTAACTTTTTGATAGTATTAATCTGGACATTACTGCTTAAACCAGCTTCATCCTTGCCCCCAGATCTTCCCCTAAAAAATCTCTTTTCTTGAGCTAAGTCTGACTCTTTCTGGACCCCGAACCTATACAGTTCTTATGGATCCCCAGATCTTTTAGCTTTCCAGACAGTGTTGGGACACAACCTTCCATTGCTAGCAACAACTAATCTGACTCAATAGGTTTATGCCTTATTTGAGCCAACTTCCCTCTCCAACGAGTCAGGTAGTCAGTAAAGGACTCATTGAATCTATGTTTAGTGTTCTGCAGATCTCTCAATGATACTTCCAATTGGACGTTGGGGCCATACTGCTTCACAAACCCATCACATAACTCTTTCTAGTCAGACTGGACATATGGTTCCAAAGCATAGTACCAACGGATCAGTGCGCCTTCTAGTGACATGGGGAATTGTTTGACTATCTGAGCTTTAGTCAATTTTGTAGCTTTTATGAATGTCACATATTACTTCAGGTGCAAATGTGGGTCCTCGGTCCTAGAGTACTTTTTCATGCTGGGAAATTTAAACTTCCAAGGCAAGGGATCATCCTCTTCGTCCAGGTTCTCAGTGTAGTCCATCGGGGCATCCATGCCCTTTTCCTTCATCATTAATTGCATCTGGGCTATGGCCTTAGATATATTCTTGGCCCAATCAGACTGTTCCACACTCTCTGTCTAGCCTAAATTCTTCCGACTTATTAGATCAGCTAGCACAATTATGTCATCCTCTTCCCTTGCTCTTATCAAAATTTCTACATCAAGATCCCGATGGGTGTTTTTTGTGATTAATTTGGTTATTTCCCCCATCATCTCTCTTATCATGGATAGGGTTTCAGCAATCACTTCATCTTTCAACTATGCCTTAAAAGCCTCAGGGTCAAAACCACCTGCCATTTCTATTTTTGAATTTCTGACTAAG
>CATIWM010583083.1:0-12626 GCA_949671775.1 Mallotus repandus | reverse complement strand
GACAGTGGTGGTGCTTCCGTTCACACTACATCTTGTAAAGAATTCTTCTTATCCTACATTCTAATAGATTTTGGATTTGTAAAGATGGGAAATGGCAATCGAACAAGAGTTGCTGGTGAAGGAGATGTGTGTTTGGAAATGAAGAATGACACAAGACTAGTCTTGAAGAATGTCAAGCATATTCCAGATATTCGCCTGAATTTGATCTCAACAGGCAAACTTGATAATGAAGGTTTCAAGAACACCTTCCATAACGGCCAATGGAAACTTACCAAAGGCTCCCTGATGGTGGCTAGAGGCAAAAAGGACTTAGCACTGTATTTTATGCATGCAAATCTCTCCAAAGACATGGTAAATACTGTGGAGAAAGATAATGCAGTTGAGTTATGGCATAAAAGTCTCAGCCATATGAGTGAGAAAGGGATGACAATACTGGCCAAGAAAAATGTGTTGTCTGGAATAGATCTTGTGCATCTGAAGAAATGTGCTGATTGTCTTGCAGGAAAGTAAAATGGAGTTATTTTCAGGAGTTCTCCTCCTTTCAAAATGAAGAATGTGCTGGATTTAATTCATTCTGATTTGTGTGGACCAATGCCAAAGTCACTTGGTGGTGCTCAATGCTTTGTGACTTTCGTTGATGATCATTCTCGGAAGATGTGGGCATATGTCTTGAAGTCAAAAGATAAAGCGTTAAATGTTTTCAAGGAATTTCATGCCTTGGTGGAGAGACAAACTTGCAAGAAGCTGAAGTGCATTTGGACAGACAATGGTGGAGAGTATTCTGGACCATTTGATGCTCGTTGCAAAGAGCATGGTATTTGACATTAAACAACACCTCCAAAGACACTGCAGTTGAATGATTTAGCTAAAAGGATGAATAGGAATTTGATGGAGAGAGTAAAATCTTTGCTCTCACATTCAAAGTTGCCTAAGACATTTTGGGTTGAAGCTCTACTCACAATAGTGCATGTTCTGAATCTTTCACCATGTGTTCCTTTACAGTCTGACACTCCAAAGAGGGTGTGGTCAGGAAAAGATGTTTCCTATGGTCATCTACGGGTTTTTGGATGCAAAGCTTTTGTGTATATACCCAAGGATGAGAGGTTCAAGCTTGATGTCAAGACACGACAGTGTGTGTTCATTGGCTATGGTCAAGATCAAGATCAACTTGGCTATAGATTTTATGATCCAGTCCAGAAGAAGCTTGTCATAAGTCGTGATGATGTGTTTATTGAAGAGAAGATAATTGAAGATATTGCCAGAGTTGAGAAAAACATCTTCAGCTCTGATGATGATTCAAATTGGAAGTTAGTTCCTCCAATAATGGTGCCAAGGGAAGTTGGAGATGAAGATGAAGTTATTCTGCCAGATGTAGGCGATGAAGATGCTCTCATTGAGATTCCATCTGAAAATGATGATGATGGTGTTCATAATCAACCACCAATAGATAAGGCTTCTTTAGTGCCACTGAGGAGATCTGATAGAATAAGACAACTTTTATCAGATATCCCAAAGACCAGTTTGTGTTACTAACTGACTGGGGAGAGCTAGAAAGCTTTGAAGAAGCTATAAATGATGAACACAATTAGAAAAGGTTTAAAGCCATGTAGGATGAGATAAAGTCTCTGCATGAGAATAAAACTTTTGAACTGGTGAAGCTGCCAAAAGGCAAAAGAGCCTTGAAAAACAAATGGGTGTTTAGGATTAAACATGAAGAACACAGTTTCAGTACGCAGTACAAAGCCAAACTAGTTGTCAAATGATTCAGCAAAATAAAAGGAGTTGACTTTGACGAGATTTTCTCACCAGTTATGAAAATGACATCCATCCGTATTGTGTTGGGATTAGCAGCAAGCCTTGACTTGGAGGTTAAGTAAATGGATGCTAAAACTACCTTCGTACATGGTGATTTGGAAGAAGAGATATACATGGAGTAGCTAGAAGGTTTTAAAGAAAGAGGAAAAGAGAATTATGTCTGC
Source organism: Mallotus repandus (assembly GCA_949671775.1). NCBI lineage: Eukaryota > Viridiplantae > Streptophyta > Magnoliopsida > Malpighiales > Euphorbiaceae > Mallotus > Mallotus repandus. The sequence goes on along the minus strand of CATIWM010583083.1, from coordinate 10,647 downwards.
AAATTGAACAAAAGTATCTATGGCTTAAAACAGGTACCGAGACAATGGTACGAGAAGTTTGAGTCTATTATGTGGGAGTAAAACTATAAAAAGACTTCTTCAGACCATTGTGTTTTTATGCAGAAATTCTCAGATGATGATTTCATTATTCTTTTGCTTTATGTGGATAACATGCTGATCGTTGGCCAAAATGTTTCTAGAATTGACAACTTGAAGAAACAGTTAAGTAAGTCTTTTGCCATGAAAGACTTGGGGCCAGCTAAGCAGATTCTTGGCATGAGTATTATCAGAAACAGGCGTGCCAAGAAATTGTGGTTGTCACAGGAGAAGTACATTGAGAAAGTACTTCATAGATTCAATATAAACAAGGTTAAAGCGGTTAGTTGTCCTTTTGCCAATCATTTTAAGCTGAGTACCATGCAGAGCCCTTCTATAGACAAAGAGAAGGAAAAGATGGAAAAGATTTCATATGCTTTAGCAGTTGAAAGTTTGATGTATGCTATGGTATGCACACGGCCATATATTTCTCTCGTAGTTGGAGTTGTGAGTAGATTCCTTCAAATCTAGGAAAGGAACATTGGGCTGCAGTGAAATGGATTTTTAGGTATCTTCGAGGTACTTCCAAAATCTGTTTATTTTTTAAAGATACCAGACCTATGTTAGTTGGATACACAGCTGCAGATATGGCTGGCCATGTGGACTTAAGAAATTCTACTTCAGGTTATATGATTACCTTTGCAGGGGGAGCTGTGTTATGGCAGTCAAAGTTACTGAAATGTGTTGCACTACCATTACTGAAGTGGAGTTTATAGCAGTAGTAGAAGCTTGTAAAGAGTTTCTATGGATGAAGAAGTTCTTAAAAGACCTTGGATTGTAGCTGGACATATATCAGTTATTTTGTGATAGCTAGAGTGCTATTCATCTTGGGAAGAATGCCTCCTTCCATTCGAAATCAAAGCATATTGATGTGAGATATCATTGGATAAGGGATGTGTTGGAGAAGAAGCTACTATAGCTTGAGAAGATCCATACGAAAGAAAATAGGTCAGACATTTTGACGAAGATTCTACCAAGACAGAAGCCATATGCATGGGAGAAGTATACACACAAGCAAGCAATAAGTAATGCAATAGAGAGCTAGAAGAAAAACACAATTGTGAGGTGTGAGCTTGTGAGAGCCAAAGCAATTTACTTTGATGAGTGTGAGAGTGAAATTATTTTAGAAAAATATTTGGGAATTTTTTCTAAAAGGGGAGTGAAAAAATAGTGAGTTTGGGAAACACTTGTGTGTTACTATTTTGGGTTTATCTCAATTTGTTGTATTGTCTCTTACTTTGTACTCATTAATTTTATTAGTGGAAGAAATATTTTTTGAAGTTTGTCCCGTGGACGTACCTAAATCAAAGGGTGAACCACGTTAAATTATCAGTATCATATTTTACTATGCTAATTTATTTTTAATTCATCCATTGTGCTCAACACTTTATAGACACATTTCTAAAGACTCCACCATAAGGAACTGCTCCTTCTAGATTATTATAGGCAAGATTCAATAACTGAAGGCCTTGCAGATTTTAGAGATTTGGAGGAATCAAACCAGAAAGATGGTTATAGGAAACGTCCAAAATTTCCATGCCTTTCACCTTGCCTAATGCAGCAGGAACAGGGCCTGTGAAGGAGTTTCTGGCCAGGTATAGTTCCTCCAAGCTCTAACAGTTTTTGATTGAGCTTGGAATATCACTGAACAAGCTATTGTTAGAGAGGTCGATAGCGACAACTCCTGTCAGAAGACCAATGTCCTGTAACAATTCTCCGGTAAGGAAGTTGTTAGACAGGTTTAATACGATGCTCAAGCTTGGGAGGTTGAGAACTTCCTTAGGTATGCTTCCATTAAGTTTATTGGTGGATAAGTTGATGCCAAGCATACTGTGGAAATTCCCAAAAGTGGTGGGTACACCACCCACCAATTCATTTCTTGATAAATCCACTTGGTTCAACTTTTGGAGATGACTAAGAGAATTTGGAATACTCCCAAAAAATTGATTTCTAGCCAAACTCAACACTTGCACGTTCTTGAGCTAGCCGATTTCATTTGGAATTGAACCAATGAGCGAGTTGTGGTTCATGTTTGGCAAGGTCAAGCCATTGAGATGACTGATTTAGGCTGGTACGCCACCGTAGATTTGATTTCCTCCCATGTATAATTTCGACAAATCCTTTGAAAGATTGCCTATGGATTCTAGAATGATACCCTGTAGAAGGTTGCCATCAAAGGCAAGAAATTTAAGAAGGGTACTATTTGTTAAAGAAGTGATGAATTCAAGACCATTATCTCCAGAGCTAACAATCTTATTTTGCTTGATATTGTACATCTCCAAAAATGGAAGATTTACCAATCCTGAAGGCACTGTTCCTTCACGAAGATTATGCCCCATGCGGATGACTTTTATTTGTAAGATTGTGCAAAGATCCAGGAATAGTACCAGTGAACTTGTTACCTCAGAAATTAAAGACTAAAAGATTTGGAAGTGTAACACCAACATCATCAGGAAGTTCACCCCGCAACTGATTAGAAGCCAGGGCCAAATTTACCAGAGAAGACATGTTGTAGATGACGGTGGGAACTATTCTAGTGAGATTGTTTATAGAGAGATCTAGAACCTTAAGATTACGAAGCTTGCTCAGGTCACCAGGTACCATGCCAGTAATTATAAGAGTATTAGTCCCCAATATCAAATCTTCTAGTGATGATAGATTTGCTATTGATGGTGGAATTGCACCTGAAAGATCATTTCCACCCTGTTCAAAACTCGGAGCTTGGTGAGTGAAGTGAGTTCTTCAGGAATTTTTTTGGTAATCTTATTCATTAACAAGTGAAGTTTTCTGAGCTCCGACAGCTTGCTTGCATTAGATATAATTGAACCTTGCAAGCCACTGGAACTCAGGTTGAAGACTCTCAGGCGAAAAAGATTATTAATTTGATCAAGAATTGTTCCTGTAAGTTGATTATTCTGAAGCTCGAGAGAGTGAAGGAAGGAGAGATTGCCAAGGTATGGAGTTACGGACCTAGAAAGATGAAAGCTTGACAGGTTGAGGCCAACAACTCTATGGTTAAATCTGTTGCAGACAATTCCTGTCCAATTACAAGGGGACGATGAGTTGGTGTCCCATGAAGATAATAAAGAGGATGATTCCAGGCTAATTTGAGACTTAAATGCAATCAAAGCTTCCTTGTCTGTCTCAATGCTTAGAACAACAGATACCACCATGGGAGATTTGCTATTGAAAGGGACAAAGATAGCTAACAATAAGGTTAGCATTAGACGGGAGTGAAGGAGGCTCATTTCTTTGGGTTGCATTGCAGTTTCTGGTTTGAGTTGGATGTGAATATGGCTCAAGATCATGATGATGTATGTATAGCCAAAATTGCAATAGTGTGTTGTAACGAGCGATATCAACAGTGTACTTTTACCAAGCCAATGGCATTTGGTTTCATGTACCATTTAGCTTGTATTTTTAGTTCGTTGTTAAAATTAAACTAGTAAATTATATATTTTTTATTTAGTTATGTTAAAATATAAATAAAACAAAATAATTTGAATATATTAATTAAATAACTTTAAATAAATCAAACTCATCTCCTTTTAATTTTTTAGTTTAATTCTAACTTAATTTTTCAAAATTCAGCATTTATATATATTTGATAATTTGTTGCGAATAGGTATACTTTCTAAATTTATAAATTAAGTGGACGTAATTGGAAATTTTTTCAAAAAAATTATTGGTAAAAAAAAGGAGACGCATGATAAACGTACTGAATTATTTCTGTGCCAAAATTAAATGGTTTAAATTATTCAATTGAAAGTGAGATAGATAATGGAGTCATGTATGAATTGATTGGCATTAAAGACTTTTTACAGGGCTTCAGCACCACCTCCACTAAATTCTACATGGTTCGAAATGTGTAATAGTAGTAATGCTGATTTTCAAAATCATTAAACTCAAAATTTGTTAAAATATTGAAACAACGAATTTTGAAAAATCTGCTCCAAGGTGTATATAAATTTTACTTTTCTAAAGGCAATATTTGTAGTGTATAATTTACCTCTAAAATACAATGAAGCTTAGTGTTTTGTAATAGTATTTTATACAGAATTGATTATACTAAAAAAATAATTCCTGTAGAAAACTAACTTTTTATTTATATAAGATGAATGAGTAGTTATAATTTGGTAATAGTCATGTCCATTTTATTGAGCAGACATGTTTCTTGGTAATAGTCATGTCTTTTTGTTAAAAAGATATGACTGTATGTGACTATTTTGAAAATGAACAATCCCCCGCCATTTTCAAAATATAACTAAAACATTCTTCTAACAACAATTCTGTAAAGTATGTGCATAAATAAACGTATCTTGCAATTTAAACCAATACTTAGCAAAAGTTCAATACAACAAATCTGAATAATATGGTAGATAAGACTTTGAACCAATTATTCTTGTTGATAAATTGCAGAAGCATTCCACACACATAATTTAACACCACCATTGCAATTTCACATATATAAATGACACATTAAAGGCCTTGTGTCCAAATCCTTCATAAGTGCATAAAGTCAAGCCCTTAAACTCCTTGAAGCAACCACACTTCACACTTATATAAGTGGATCTATCAGAAGTAACATCCATATATAAATCCATGTGGTGTTGTTGACTGTTGAAACTAAACTTTGATGCAACATGTGGTGTTGTTGACTGTTGAAACTAAACTTTGATGCAATATGTTGTTAGTCTAGTTTCTTGATATTTTGTATTTTGTAATGATTATAATCTTTGTAAAAGCTCCAGAATTTTTTAAAAGATTCAGAGAAGTTAGCAACTTATGGTGGAGCTTATAGTTAGGAAATCAAACTTCCTTAAATTAAGGGGAGTTAGTAAGATATTGTATGAACTTTTTGCTGATGTAGCTAGTCATTTTATAGTGCCATCATGACATGGTGTCATGCAAAACAATGGCTGAAACCATTTTTGGGTCCCTCAACTTTTCGACTTTCTTTCAATAAGTTCCTATTGATTTATTTTGTTTAACTGGATCCTCAAACTTTTATTTTCCTCAACATTGTACCCTGAAGTTAACTTTTGGTAAAAATGAGTTCATCTGCCATTAAAGAATATCCAACTCATTATAAATTTAAGTAAAAAAATTGTGAGTCACTAAATCAATGTCCATGTCATATAAACTTACTTTGTTGAACCCATTATTCTTCTCCATTATTTTGTTCTTGCAGAGGTCGTTCATTTTCTTCTCATCTCACACAATGTCTCAAAGTTCTACTGAGTTATTTAGTGATGCCGAAGAAGAGATTGAAATGCCATTACCTAGAGCTGAAGTTCTTAATTGTTTATGTCAGAAGCTAGCAAGAATGTTAGTATCATGGACTGATAGGAATCCGGGAAGAAGGTTCTTTCGATGTTATGAAATCTAGGTATGTCTAATAGCTACTGATTTCAACTTTAGAAGAAAAATCATGGACTAATTTTGTTTATATAAGTTGGCAGACACTATTCACTTATAACCCTAATGATTTTAAACCTATAATTATGATTTTGAAAATAATATTCATAGTGATTTTGTTTATTTTAACAAATTGATGATAATAATGATTTTTTCTTTTTGATAAAGCCAAATAGGTGTCGATTCTTTTGTTAGCATGATGAGAGTTATAGCCAACATATTTATGATATGTTGAATAAGGTGAAATGGGATGCACAAGAAGCAAGAAGTGAGGTCTTTCGCCTGAATTATTTGTTTGGGAAGCCGATACCGGGGAAGTGTAGAGCACACTAGAAGATAATGCTCAACTAAAGAAAGAATTGGAAGCTGTTATCAAAGAGTAAAGGAGTGAAAGATATGCTCGAGGTAGCACAAAATAATATTGAAGAACTATAGAATCTGCTTAAACATGGTGAGAATGAGTTGTACATGATGAAAGGCCAATTGAAAGCGACAGAATAACTCAACAATGATGCTAAAAAAATGAAGGACCTTATGCTAATTGGAGTGATTATGGCAATTGCACTCGTGGTTGGTGTAACTTTAAAGAAAATTTAGGGAATTTGTGTTGTAACTCCTTTGGTACTGACAAACTAATTTGGCTTTGTATGAGAATTAAACTCATGTTGTTTTGTGCATGGTACTTTATATAAGTGTCTTAATGTTTCTTTATATTATGCTAAATTAATGTTAAGTTAAACAGTTTGTTAACTAGTTTGTTTGTAATGTATGATATTAGGCAAATTGAAAATAATATATGATGATTACATACCTAACAGATGGCTTAGAACCTGATATCAATTCACACCACAAGTATAATAATAACAAAATGACCACTGAAAATTAATAACAACACTAATAACTAATTAATAACAACAAGTTAAGTTCATAATACTAAGAAAATAACATAACCTTGATAACCATAAGTTAAGTTCAAAATTGTAACAAAATAAGACAACCTTGATAACCATAAGGTAAGTTCAGAATACTAACTAAATAAGAGAACCTTGATAAGCTGAATAATCCTAACAACATAGTTATGTTTAACAAACTGCCCATTTAAACAGCTCAAAAACCTTCACATAATATAACATATTGTTAGTGTCAATTATTGCATAGTTTTTCTATTTAATTTTTAAATGATTTATTAATATTTAATATATTTTATTTAGTAATTTTAGTTTATTAGCTTCATTTTATTTCCTATTTAGTTTTATATTTAATTTATGCATTTTTATATGTTTTTATAGGAATTTTGTTTTCCTAAAAAGTCCAGGATTCAAGCCAATAATTAAGGAGTTGTTTTATGGAGTTATTTTTCTAATTGGAGGAAGTTTTGAAGGTGAAAAATTACTCGTTTGGTCCTTGGACGAATTTAGGGTATTTTTCTCTATAAATAGAGAATTATAGCTCTAGGGTAAAGAGAGCCGATTAGAGGGGATTAGACACCAAAAATATAAAGAAGATCTCAAGAAGGTGGACAAAGGTTGAAGATTGAAGTGCGCTTAAATGAGTTTTATCTATTCTTCTTCTTCATTCTCTTGCTATTTATTTTATATTTGTAATTCTTTTTAAAGCCATGTTTGGCTAAACTATATTTTAGAGTTTTGTTTTGGAGTAGCTTGTTAGACTTGTTGGGATTTTTATTTCTTTATTAATGATTTGATTTTCATTCAATTTTATGAGTTGTGCTAATGTCTTGTGTTCAATTAAGGGCCCAATTGTTTGAATGTTTATGGGTAGATTGCTATCAATGAAAGTTGAGTAATTTACTAGCTTATAACTTATAAGACTTAGGAACCTCGATCACGAAAGTACTAAAGAACTTAATGAGCCCTAATTAATTGACTTGACCATGAAAATTGGCGGTAATTTTGGCATGCTTAGATGATCTCAAAAGAGACTTTAGGTAATTTAGAGTAGTTCACCCTTGATTGTGATCAATAATATTGTTGAATTTAATTTTGTAATTCAAGTCCTAACTAGTGAAACAAACCCAATCTCTAGTTTAATCCCATTGATTTAATTAGATTAATTAGAGTAGATATTTTATATTAATTTATTTAATTCTTGCAATTTAATTTGATTTGTGCTAGCTAGGGAGAATCGATTGACAGTTAGTACTTAGTACCCTTTCCTCGTGGGAACAATACTCTACTCATCATTTTATTACTTGTCACAATCTGTACACTTGCGGTGTTATGCTAATAAATATAATAATAATTTCTTTGGCAGTTTCTTCTTAGTCCACTCCACGGATTCCTGAAGTGATTTTGTTGTGACACATTGTTTCCCATTCCATTTAAGACCTCGTATACTATAACCCAAGACCTCTTTGGCTCGTGCATTTGATGTATCTCATTGAACACCATAAGTCCTCTATGGTGCAATAACTGGTTGACTTGATCCTATCCCACCATCTAACTTCCTTACATATTTTGTCCCAGGCTATAAATAAATAAGTAGTTAATATTAACAATGATATGGTCTAAATCATCTGACAGTCATTATATAAACCACTAACTTGAGTTAACTTACATTCAAATAGGCTTCACCAATAGTTAGATTGTGATAGCATCCCATTCCAACGTTCCTTCTTGGAAAATTAAAAGGTGGTTTAGGCCTTGGGTTCGTACCATCCGTAACAACTTGTTTCCCTTTCTAGAAGCATGACACTTATCTTGTGTCAAAGCAGTTGCACCTGATCGAATTTCAAGACCTTGTCTTATTGTCTACAAAATCATTCAAGGATCAAACCTTCTCTACAGCTAACTCTCTCCACTGTTGTTTATTTGCAGCAATAAACCCTTCAAGGTCAACCATGTGTGGGCTGACAGGCTGACTCATTGAATTTGTGGGACAGTCTACAGATTCAGTTTATTGAGGCATATGATACCTGGCTGGCTGCTGGAGAATTGATTATTGGATTCTTTACCCTTGTTCTTTTTCCTAGTTTGTGTCATAAACTCTTTTAGAAACTCAAATGTTGATAATGACTTGATGTTACTTATGGACTGACTTTCTTGTTGTTTTCTTTTGTTCATGGGCTTTGGAGTATAATCCTGTAAATTGATAAAAAAAATTGATATTTATACATAGAAATTTGATAACTGTAAATGACTTTGATGAATAATTCTCTTACCTTGTCTGTGCGGACTGGGCAACCTCTTATGTTATGTCCAACAGATTTGTAAAGTCTGCAAGTCATAGTTCTGCCTTTTCTTGAAAGTTTCTGAATATTCTTTGGTTCATCAGGGTCTTTTCTTCAAGCTATTTTTAGTCTGCCAGGCATCATCCTATGTGCTGGAGGGTAAATTGCTTCTAGACCAGTCTCAGGCCAAAGATGTTTTCCTTTGACAGGTTTAAGCATGTAACTGTATGCTTTTAAATACTTCTCCTCTTTGTAGTGTTCATTAACATATTTCTTAGGTTCTTCCTTTGCACTATAGATAGCACAACTTGCATGCTTACATGGTAAACCACTAGTGTCCCATTCTCTACATGTGTAAATGCATTTTGTAGTGTCCACTATGTGTCTATCAGCTGTATCAAAGGCATTTGTAACTTCAAATCCATCATCCTCATTCCACTCAACAAACCAATTATAAGACATTTCCTTATTTTTATCAATCTTTTGTTGTTCCCTTGGTGCTAAGTTGGAAATCCAACTCTTTGTAAACCTTCTTTTCACTCTTAATCTTTCCATTACCTTTACAAAAACCTTTCAAAAAACAACCAACGAGACCGATGATTTTCCCACACCCAACTACCCAACCTTTCTTACAAGCCTCAAAACAAACATAAAATCTAATAAAATAATTAATTCCACTTCCTTCATCGTTCTTGGCCTTCATAACACAAATGTTTCCAGGATTGCTATCCTTTATCACTTGTACATAGTCATGCAACCTACTATATTCTTCTTTATAATCACTCAAAAAATCAGTTATAATTCTCCTCTTAATGTTCCTAGCCAAAGTTTCACTAACCTTTAATTTCAGTTCAAGCTTACATAACTCAACCAAATCTTTGATCTTAATGAAAGGTAGACTAACTAACCTTTGCCTTAGATGCTTAGCCAAAAATTTGCTTGTTGCCATTGGGTTTTTATTAACTCAACGACACTTATGTTGTGGGATATAAGTTTTCACACATAAAGTGTCATCATTGTGCTCTATTGGAGAAAGAAAAACCCATGGACAACCTGCCATACACTGTGCCCTTATTCTCTGATATAATGCAAATATGCATAGTTCTTTAGGGTAGTTAAGGTTTGATTTATTTTAATTTTATTATGTTTGTGATGTTTATTTGATGATACAAGTGTTGTTTTTACTTCTTTTATTCTTATGTTGATTTTGTGTTTTATATATGCTCTTAGGCTCAAATCGTGCATAGGAAGGACTTAGAATTGTTTAGAATGAAGTATAGAGCATGTGAAGTCAAGTTGGAGCCTTAGTGAAGAGTCACGATTTGTCACCATTGGAATGACTCGTGACATAAGGATTCGGTGCTGAGTCATCACCATTGTGACGACTCGTAATAGAAGCTTCCAGTGATGACTCAACACAGCAATGACGAGTCGGCACCATAGTGATGAGTTAGCACCGGAGTGACGAGTCGTCACCAACATGCCTCTTCAATGCATCCTTTCATTTTTGCATCCTTTCAAAAGGGACATGAATTGCAGCCCTAAGAAACCTATAAATACATATGTTTGCTTTTGTTTTAGAGATATGAACAATTATTAGTTTCCTTTATCTTATTTTAGAAATCATTCTAAAAGTTCTAGTTTTGACAACTTTGAAGAAGACATAGTCAAAAAGGAAGATAAGATTATTCTACATCAAGTAAGCTTTAGAAGACATAGAAGAGGGTTTTGTTCACTCAGTCTTTGCTTTTCTCTTTCTATGTTGTATTTTATTCTCTCTTGTTACTCTTTAATCATGTATCTTGGTTAAGTCTTTGTATGAGAATTGCAATGATGAATCAATCTTCAGAACTACATTTTTATCTTATATTATTTATGGTTTAATTTCAATTAGTGCAAATTGTGTTATGTGTGTTTGATCATCATATATAACTTATTAATCA
>CATIWM010582907.1:0-13986 GCA_949671775.1 Mallotus repandus | reverse complement strand
AGCAGTGGTAATACAAACACTGCTGTTGTTGGTAGTGAACCTAAAAAAGAGAAACAGACTATGGAAGTTGAAAAAAATATAAACTCTGAGCAGCCACGACAAAAAAAGAAAAGGAAAGAAACTCAACATAGATCAAAAGCTTGGGAACACTTTGTGGAGGTAAAAAATGATGTAGGAGTTGTAGTAAAAGGCAGGTGCCTTTACTATGCTAAAAAAATTCACCGCCGCTCTAAAACACATGGTACGTCTTCTCTTAGGAATCATGTACTTACCTGTAGGAAAAATCCACACCCTAAAAACACTAGACAGTCACTTTTGACATTGCTACCTGTGTCTAATAACATGGAAGCTAAAAATAATGAATCCCTAGGAACCTTAGGCACTTGGAAATTCGATCAAGAGGCAATTAGAAAGTCTCTTACACATATGCTCATTGTGGATGAGCTACCTTTTAAATTTGTGCAAAGGGAGGGTTTCAAAAAAATTTTACCAGCTGCATGTCCGAGGTTTAAATTACCAAGTAGATGGACATTAACTAGGGACTGTTATGATGTTTACATTGAGGAGAGCCAGTCCTTAAAGAGATTGCTTAAGGTTCATTGTCAAAGGGTTAGGATAACAACTGATGCATAGACCTCTATTCAACGAATTAATTATATATGCATCACGACCCATTTTATAGATGATCAATTGAAGCTACTTAAAAAAATAATCTCCTTTATGCTTGTTTCATCTCACAAAGGTGAGTACATAGCAAAAGCTTTATAAATATCTTCACTGTCATTGATGACAATGCATCTTCTAATGACACTACCATGATGTATTTAAAAAACAAATTCTTCACTTGGGGTGTGAGTGTTGTTAGATGCAAATATCTGCATGTGAGGTGCATGGCACACATTTTGAACTTGATTGTGCAAGATGGATTAAAAGATGTTTCTGAATCTACTAAAAAAGTTAGGGAATATGTTATATACATCAAAAACTCACCAGCCAGACTTAGAAAATTTAGGGAGGTTGCTGATTTAGTTGTTATTGATTCAAAATCTTGTCTTTCACTTGATGTTCCAACTAGGTTGAACTCAACATACTTTATGCTAAAAAATGCTTCTGTTTATGAAAAAGCATTTATTCAATTTGATGATTCTGAGCCATCTTTTAGTGCTGATTTGAAAGATGATCTGCCTGATTATTTTGATGGGATTTCTGCGAAAAAATTGGTGGAGTTACTTGAGTCGTTCTTTAACATGAAAGAGGGAATTTTTGGTTTTCTGAAATATCTGATCTGTTATACAATATAAATGATTGGAGGCTATCAGATGACTTTTATGTAAGAAATATGGGGGTTAATATGAAACAGAAATTTGAAAAATACTGGGGAATCCTGAGAAGATGAATAATTTGATTTTCATTGCATCTATTTTGGATCCTCGTGAGAAAGTTGAGTACTTGTCTTTTTCATTGAAACAAATGTATAGTCCTGATTTGGGTGGAAGCTTGTTTGTTGCCGTTAAGAATAATCTGTTTGAATTATTTGAGGATTATGTATCTGTTTATGGACAATCTGTGGAAGCTTCTTAATCTGCTATGGTTGGACAACCTGAATCTATTTCTACTTCTACAATTTCTTCTAAACCTGTGTCGATGTTGAAAGCTAGATTCAAGAAGCATAAAACTGACACTGATATGGTGGAAGCAAAAAATCAAACCTTGAAATTTATCTTGATGAGGCTTTTTTAGAATAAGAGGGGGACCTTGATCTTTTGAGATGGTGGAATCAATTCTGAAAGGTTCCCTCTGCTTTCTAGAATGGCTCATGATGTTTTAGCAGTTCCCATATTGACAGTGGCTTCTAAATCTTGTTTCAGCATCGGAGGTCGGGTGCTTGATGTATTTAGAAGTTCTCAAACTCCTAAGATTGTAGAAGCATTAATTTGTACATAATATTGGCTAAGATTGAATTCAGATGACTTGATTGTTGAGAAAGAAGTCAATGAAATATACAACTTTGAAAAAGGCAAGTCTGTTTACATTTTTTCCTTGTTTTAATTGCATTAATTTATGGTTAGCACACATTTTGACTTTTTTTTTGTAACAGAACGACCACCAGTTGGTGTTGGTCCTTCACTCCCTACTTCAGGTGCCATTAAAAACATATGAGTAGCATGCTGTGTATCAATGGCATGCTAGCATAACTTGAACATATTGGCATTAACAACTTTGAAACTCTATTGCTAATTTTTAATTATTTATAATTTAACTTCATTCTACAATTTCTTGAATTTGATTGTGTATTATTCTATTCAGGCATTGATGAGGCTTCCACAACAATGAGGGAAAGGAATTCTTGGTAGCATTCTCTTGGGTGGCATAGTATTGCAGCTAGAAATGCTGCTGCATTCCTTAACTAAATTATATTAAATGTTTATGAGCCTGGATAGTTTGCATTCTTTTGCCTATATGCATTCTTTATTTAAATGCATTCTTTATTTGTTCTGCTTGTGATGCCTCTTCATTTAACTACTTCATTTGCTTGTCTCAAATAGAAAGTTTCTTGCATGCTTCCTCACTTATGTTTGCTGGCTAACTGCCTAGTTTTTGCCAATACTGGTGCTATTTTTTTTTTGTATACTAGGATGGGGCAATGATTTCATTATTGCATTTTTTTTGCTTCCTACCTTGTTATTGCTTGCTTCTCGATGAGTTTTTGCCTTCTTCCAGCCTTCTTTTTGCTTGCATTCTTAGCTGGGGCAATGATGAATGCTTCCACCTTGTTTATGATTATTTCATAGTGAGGTCACGTGTGCTGCATTTTTTTTAGGAGGCATTTCATTGCAGCCATTAAAATGCGGCCTAATGTCTTAAATGAATTAAAATAAACAACTGAGTCTCAGCCAAGACATCCTGTATATATTTTTTACTTTATTTCTTATGAAATTGAGTCTCATTCATGTTATGTGTTTTTGTATGGACAATTTTTATTTTTTAGGGTTTCTACTTTTTGCAGGACCTGCAATGATTTTTCGATGTTGCTGGGTTCAATATTGGATATTGGATATGTAACACAGAGATCACTAAGGAGGTTTTTTTGGACAAAATTTTTTGCTACATGTAAAGCTCTAGTTAGAGAAAAAAATATATTACATGTAAATGTTGTAAGTGATCATTGAAGCTCAAATTTAGTTATATAGTTTATTTCAGCTATTATTTTGTAAAGGATATATGTAATAGGCAAACCTATATTTAGTTATATAGGTTATTTGGGCTATTAATTTGTGAATGATGTATATAATAGGCTTGCTTACAGTTGGGCTTCGGCCTAAAAGGTATATTTTATTTAATTTTAGTGTATTGAGCTAAAACAATTTCAGTCCAAAGTCCATTTTAAGTTCTCACCTTATTTATTGGATATTAACCAGATAATTTCAGGATTTTGACCTATTATTTTGTATTCAAATTCGGTGTCAGGTCGATGCCCATTTTCTACCCTCCAAACCCGCTCAGTTTTTCTCGATTTGCACCAGAACCGACCCGACCAGTCCGATGCACACCCCTAAACATACCTTTCAATAGTAATGGTGAAATTTCTACAATTGATTCTCTTAAAATGGGTAAAAAACAATTTATTATTAAAGTCGTGCTCATTCATATGTTTTTAGTTAATATTCAAAGTCATTAATTACAAAAATTTAATTTTAATTAATGCTGAGATAATACTTTTCAAAATATGTTACTTTATGAAAATTTTTTTATATGTTCAAATTTGAGAATTTAACTAATATAATTACATATTTGTTTTGTAGGGATCAAAACTATTGCTTTAATATGGATCAATTCATTTGAAAAGTTTGAAAATTGTTTTGAAATATGAAAAATTATACTATTTTGGTTTTAGAAAAATTAATCCCTCTTTTTTCAATATATATGATAAATTTGAACTACATTGTAATCTAAATACAATTGTTATGGAACATAAAATAAAGATATCTTCACATATTTAATATTATAATTTTTAGCTCATTTAATGATGTTGAACAATATGCTATTGAAGGAGGAGAAGAAATAGAAGAAAAAAATAAAAAAAATTATTTGGTACATTTATATTACTTAATTTTGTGATTGTAATAGTTGATATTATGATATACGTCTCAATAATTATTTTATTGATATTATTTATTCTTTTAAAGATTTTTTAGGTATCGTGGTTCTTATTAATTCAATTTTTCAAACAAAAATGGCCGATGACAGAGAGGCAGCCAAAGTGGTAATTTGCCCCTTGGACTTAGACACAATGGTCAATTAATCCAAAAATTAACTTTTTGGCCAATTATCCCACTAACTTGACAAATTTGGCCAATTAGCATAAATTAGCTTTTTAAAAAATTTAATTCAGTCCAAAAAACTTATAATTAACTAATTCACCCCAAAATTTTTATTCATTAATTAATTAGATTCAATTTATCAAATTTTAAAATATGCATGGTATGAATTAGTAAAAATTAAAATTAAAATTTTTAGGACTTAATATTTAATTTTTAAAATAAAAAATTAAAATGCAGCAAACATAATTTTAAAATTTTTTACATAAATTTAAATTAAAATGATAAATTATTTTTAAATAAAAAATAAAAAATAAAAAATTAAGTAACATTTATTTATTTTTTAATAACAATCAAATAATGCTAATTTAGATAATTAAATAATAATGAATGTGGTTCTAAAATTTATTAAATTAATTTTTAATTTTTTAGATATGAATATGTTAAGAAATATAAAGCTATGTGATTAAAAATAAAAGATTGAGAAAATAAAATAATTAATGACAAGTAAATCATAAAATATTATTCTTAAAATTTTTAATTTTAAAATAACTCAATTTAATTATGTATTCACCTTAAAGAAATAGAGATAAATTATACAATAAAAGTATAAATTATTTTAATATTTTTTACTAAAACTAATTATCAATCATCAATTATTTTTAAAATTCAAACCTAAAAAATTAAATTGCATCTATAAGCTCAACTTCTCAATTTTTTTCTTAAAGTCAAATTAAAAGTATCAATGATTTTTAATTTTTAGTTTTTTATTCACATATATAAAAATAATAAGAGATATAAAAAAAATATTTGAGTAAGAGTAACATATCGGGTGCATTAGCATTTTAAATATAATTAGACATAGAAAATTTTAAAATTTTATTTAAAAATTATTAAAATTCCAAATTTTATATATTGTTAAATGTGATACAAATTGAATCTAATTATTAATTTATAAAATCTTTTGAGTGAATTAGATAAAAATAAGGATGTGACCTACCCACATAATAAAATTACATTTAATGAAAATTTTTTATTTTTAATTAATTCACACAAAATATTTTATAAGTTAGTAATTACATTCATTTTTAGTAATTAAATTCAGTTTATTTCAACTTGAAAATCATATAAGACACATAAAAATTAAATTGTCAATTTTTTTAAATTAAGAATTTTTATAAATATTTTTCTATTTCTTTTAGTTGAATATATGATTTAAATTTAAATAAATTAAAAAATTAAAAATTTCAAAATTAATATGTTCTAATTTACATACAGCTGAAATTCTTTATATTCTCAATCTTTTATTTTTACTCTCATTTTTTTATATCTCTTGATATCTATATGCATAAAATGAAAAATAAAATTTGACAATTTTTGAAAACTACATATATAATTATTTAACTATATACATAAAGTATTATTTGATCATAAATAATATGTTAAATAGATGCAACATATTTTTTTGAATTTTTAATTTTATAAAAGTAATTTATCATTTTAATTTCAGCTTATGTAAAAGATATTTAAAAATTATTTATATTTTTATATATTTTAATTTTATTTTAAACTAAATATTAATTTATAAAAAATAAAGTTTTAAATTCAAATTTTACTAATTCGTGTCTTACATATTTTAAAATTTGACGAATTGAATCTAGTTAGTCAATGTATAAAATTTTGGAGTGAAGTAGTTTAAAAAAAAAAGTTGTTTTGGAATGAATTGAATTTTTTTGAAAAGTTAATTTGGGCTAATTGGCCAAATTTGCTAAGTTAAAGAGATAATCAGCCAGAAAGTTAATTTTTGGGCTAATTGACCATCACATCGAAGTTTAACTAGTAAATTAGAGGAGAGGCACTATAATCATTAACAGATAATTATTTTAAATTTTTTTATCTAAATGGTGATGGTAACAAATTCACTTGCTCGAAGACAAAGATGCCAAATTCATTGAGAAGTATTATTATCATGGTAACAAATTCACTTGCTCGAAGACAAATATGCCAAATTCATTGAGAAGTATTATTATCGTTGTTATTATTAAAATTACTCAATTTATGTTTGCTTGATATTTTATTTAATTACTAATAAATTTCTTTTGTTTTTATTGCGTTCAAAACCCGCAAGCGCACAGATCGTGAATTGTAGCACAAAAGATATCGTTCCCTCAAAAACTGTATATTGAGTACTAATAGTTTTGCTTATATTCTTAGAAAGTAAATTAAATAAAAGTGAATTCTACAAATAAAATAAACAAAGCAATATAATTAAATTGTAATCAAATAATAAAAAGCTTAGAGCCTAGGTTTAGTTTCATTATTCCAATATGATCATGAACACATCAACAAACAAAAGACATTGATTTCAGTTAAGAGTAATTGTCCTAAAATACCTAAAAACTCTCTCGAGTTCAATTAAACATGCAAAGATTAAAATTTAACCTACTCTCGTGGTTAATAGGTTAATCTAAACTCATTAAGTTCTTTAACAATTAATTTACCACCGTAAACACCTATCTACTGTCATAGTTCTCCAAAGAGCTTACCTACTCTCGTGGTCGAGTGATATAAGTCCTATGAATTTTAGGCTAATGAATTCTCCTAACTCTGGTTGGTAAAAATAGCCATAAACATGCAAACAAACTGACCAAGAATGAAAGCATAAAAATAATTGCAACTCATAGAATTAACTAAAAGTCAATTCAAGTAATAATAAAAATTGTGTTCAATCTTGTCATGGAATAGCTACTCCTAACCCAAACTGTAAAAGAAAATTAGCCACGAATGATTGTGGCAAAGCACACAAACATAATTCAAAAAATGAAAAAAGAAGAAGAATTAATAAAAACTCTTGAATTATTGCACAAATCTTCTTCAATCTCCGTTTAGCTCCTATTCGTGGCCTCCAATTGATGACAAAAGATGATTTCTAGCTTCTCATAATTCTCCTTTTATAGAGTCCACCAGGTAAAGAACTTGAAAACCCTGAAAATTTTCTTCCTTTTCAGGCAACGAAAACTACTTCTAATTCGACATGACTTGTATCATGGCTTAACTCACGACTTCAATAAGGCATGCAACCTTATTCTACTTATTCCAATTTTCGTCATGGCTTAGACAAGCCATGACGCATATTGTATCACGATGCTTGGGCCATGCACACGGTTTGGATCATGCTTTCCCACGTGTTGTGTTGAAATATTTCCTTTCCTTTTAGCCTTGCAGATAACCTCACAAGTTTGCTCACAGCTTGGAGAAAGCGTGTCAGTTCCCTTCAACTCAATTCCTTGTTCGACATGGCTTGGGCGAGCCATGACGCATGCCATGTCAACTCTGCTCCGTATTCCTTTTGGACTTTCTCTTTAGACATAACTACCAAAAGGAAATTTAATTACTGTAAAAAAAACTCCTTAAAAACATGTTTTAAATAATAAAACCCTAATTAAATTCTAACACTAATATATTTCCTATTTAAACTTATATTCTACCCAATTGATTCTAATTTTTATTCAATAATTCATTAGAATTCAGCTCAAAAACATGCAAATATTATACACATCAGTTTTGTATTTTGCAAATGAGAATATTATAGATACATATTAAAACTAATTTGAGGTTTGTGATGAAGAATTATTTGCATGAGTAACTTTATTTGAGGATGCTGAAATTTTATTGGAATATTAAATTGAGAAATGTAAAAAATCTATAGAAGTATGTTTATGTATTATATCTTTTTCAAAGAAATAACAAAGATAATGTTATTTTTTCATAAAATTAAATAAAAAATTTAGAAAATAATATATCAAGTTTTTTATTCTCATTGTAGTTTAAGAAAGAGCAAAAATAGAGGAAGTAATAAATTTTGAAAAAGGAGAACAAGAGAAAGAAGAAGATTTTGAGCAGGATGAAAGGTTAAAAAAGAAGATTAAAATCGAGAACAAATCAATTTATTAACTTTATTATAATTTTTTTAAAATAATTGAGCAAACAAGTTATAAGCTTTATTTTTTAAAAAATAAAATTACAAGTACAAGACAAAAAAAAGAATTTAATTAATTTAAATTTAACTCTTTATTTAATAAACTTTAATTGAATAAGTTTTTAAAAATAATAAGGGTCTTACTTTATTTATATGACAAACTAATTTTTCAATTTTAGTAGAGTTACATTGTAAGATAGGAAATTATTACAATTTTAATAAATTTTCTATTTGAACAATTTTGTAATACTCTTTCAATATGTTTTTTACTTCTGCCATAAAAATAAAAATAAAAATATCACTTTTTAATTAAAAAATCAGGTGTGAATAATTTTAAATTTTCAAACTTTCTAAAAAGTTCATATTATTCGTATAATTTTTACTATAGATGTAATTAACATAACTCCATTTTCTGGTGACTAGAGGTGTAACCGAGCCGAACTTTTAAAAATTCAGACTTGGCTCATTTAAAAATTAACGAACTTGAGCTTTTAAGAGTCTGGCTCAAGCTCGGCTCGGGTTTGTTTTTGACGAACTCAACAAGCCCGAGCCGAGCTCCTGAGCCAGGCAAGCTCAACAATGTATTTTTATAATTAGACATTACATTGTTTTATAACATCAAATTATTAATACTTAATAATAATTTCTTATAATATTAAAATTATGCAGTTTTGATTTCAAATACGAATATTACTTAAAATTATATTTCTATCAAAAATTTATTATTTGTTGTTAAAATGTTATGTTATTTCATTTAAAGTTAATTATAAACTCGGTAGTTTATAGAGTAGAGAATTATATTAAGGAAGTTGCATCAAAATTAAAAAATACATAGTTTTGACTTAAAACTATGTAAACTATGTAGTTTTGCAATAATATAATACAAATTAAATTATAATGTATAATTCAAATTATATTCATACATTACTTTAAATTTGCATTATTTAATATTAATAGTTATATATTACTTTAAAATACAAACACTACTTAATTTTTTATTTATCGAATAAATTTATTATTTGCTATATATTTAATTAGTATTGTATAATATTTACTTATTATAATATTAATGTTAATTTAATGCAAAAAATTATATAATATTATCATGAGTACATAATATTGTCACATGTAATATTTTATATTAATTATTGCTAATTTAATTAATATTGTCTTTACTTAATATAAAATTAATATTATATAAAATCTACTTACTAAATTAAATGACATTTATTGTGTATTAATATTTAAATTAAATTTTACCTATTTAATTCTACTACCCAATATAACGAGCTTGCTTATGAGCCTATAAACGAGCCGGTAAATGAGCTTATAAACGAGCCGGTAAATGAGCTTATAAACGAGCCTATTCGCGAGCTGACAAACAAGCCTACTTGCGAGCTGACAAACGAGCTTGTTAGTCAGCCTTAACTAGCTGAACTTAAGGAAGCTCATGTTTGGCTTGTTTAGCTTACGAGCCTCAAAATGGAATTTGAGCTCGGCTCATTTAACTTAGCAAATGAACTTGAACGAGCTTTTTTTGAGCCAAGCTCCGAATGAATCATAAACCGTTTGCTCGGTTACACTACTACCGGTGATTGATTTGAGGCAATAAATGGACAAGAAATTAACAATAGAAACACAAAATAATATAGTTGGTTAGGACTAGGACCCTTGAAATTAACATACTAAAAAGAGCCAAGAATGTTATCGATTTCCATTGAATTGGTCATGTCCCAACTCTGATTTACATTATTGATCAAGACGGAACAATAATTTACAATTGTCTCTATCTCTATTTAATGTCAATTTTCTACTTTCAGGTCAACCATGCGGACGTCTTCGAAGTAGTTATCTTTCCTTTTGTCTCATGATCCACCAATACCATCCATTCCAAGGCTGTCGCTATAGGTTAAAGAAAACACCAATTATTGAATTTGGTGTAGAGTGCTTCAAACCGATAACTGAGGACTAAACATTAACTTTGAGCTCTGTTATCTATGACTGAAACAAGAACACAAATTTCATTTTTTTTCTTTTTTTTTCATCTACTTTAAGCTCACTAATGGAAAAAGAAATTATTGCTTTAGCTGTTTGAAGAATTATTGATCTGTTTATCAAAGAAGAAAATTTTTTGAGTGGTGTAAGGGGGGAAGTTGTCCACTTACAGGAAGAACTCAAACGAATGCAGAGTTTCTTGAAGGATGTTGACCTTAAGTAAGATCAAGATGAGCGTGTTCACAACTGGGTTGCTCAAATCGGAGGTGTGGCTTATGATGTTGAAGATGTTATTAACACATTTATTCTTAAAGCTACAACAGGTAGAGGGGAAGGAATTAAGAGCTTTACCTCCCTTTTCACCAAAGGTCTTAACTTCCATGAAATCGGGAACTAGATTGAAATAATAAGAACTAAGACTGGGGATATTTCTGCACGTATGCAAACTTATAGAATCCAATTTGTTACTCAAAAAGAAGGGTCCGGTTCCTTTAATATAATGCAGCAACAATTGAGAAGATCATATCCCCATAAAGAGGAAGAGCATGCCGTTAGCTTTGAATCAACAGCAAGGATGGTAGAGGAAGAGAGACTTTGTGTTGTTTCAGTAGTAGGGATGGGAGGGCTTGGAAAGACAAATCTTAGCAAGAAAGTATAAAATGACATTCATGTCAAGCAACATATATATTGTTGTTCATGGGCCTTCGTATCTCAACAATTCTTTGTAAGGGATATTTTGGTTAGAATCATCATGGATGTTGCATCTAGCGAGGACAAATTGAAATTGGGAAGGAGGGAGGACAAAAAGCCTTTTGAGAGGATGAAAGAAGAACTATTGTTTAAATTAATGTTGGAAACGATAGAAGAGGCGGATCTAATTAAACAACTATATCAAGTTTTAGTTCTTGATGATTTATGGAGTAAGGAGGCATGGGATTATTTAAAGCATGCTTTTCCAAATGGGAAGAGAGGGAGCAAAGTTCTGTTCACCACCCACAATAGAGAAGTTGTTTCTCATGCTGATCCTTGGAGTTATCTAGTGGAACCACCACTTTTGACAAGTGAAGAAAGCTGGCAACTTCTTTACAGGAAAGCATTTTTGAATTAGATTATCATGGAACATAGCTACCCTCTAGAATTTGAAAGGTTGGGAAGGGAGATAGTGAAAAAATGTGGTGGATTGCCATTGGCTGTTGTTATGCTGGGAGGTCTATTGGCAATAAAAAAGTTGTCAACAGGGTGGGAGATGGTATAAAGAAACATTAATGCACAGTTCACTAAGTTGCAGTAGCAGCATCAGTATGGGGGAGTGTATGGGATATTAGGCATGAGCTATCAAGATTTGCCATTTTACTTAAAGCCATGCTTCCTACATCTTGCCTAATTTCCAAAGGATTAGGCATTTTAGAAACAGTCATTAATTCAGATGTGGATTGTTGAAGGCTTCATGTTGCAATAAGTGCAAGAAGGAGGAGAAGAAATAATAGAAGATGTAGGTGAACAATATTTGGAGGAGCTTGTGAGTAGGTGCATAGTGCAAGTAAGTGAAAGGGACTAACACATAGCGTTTAAGTGAAGGTTAAGGTCTACACATGGCTGTGCGCCTTTTCTACACGGTCGTACGATGCACATGGCTGTACTCCTTTTCTGAACGGCTGTACGATGATAGTATAATTTTGGAACGTTAGGTCACACAGTCGTGAGTAATTTGCACATGGCCGGGTGACCTGACAACATTTTAAAGTAGCGAAAATTCTTTTATTTTTTATTGTTTTATTTCTTATTATACCCATATTATGCCTAGGGTATAAATAGTTATTTTAGGGTTTGTTTTGAGGACTTTTATCAATTATTCAATTTATCAATCAAAACTAAAGCTTTTTGCTTTTTTTGTTCTCTGGATTGAGACATTTATCTCTTGTTGATCAATCGTGTGTTGATCGATTGCGCTACACACTGCGTTAGGTGGTATCAAAGCAGGTTTCTCCCAGTCGATGGCTAATACTGGTACTAGTGGTGGCAACAAATCCTAAGATGATGATCAGGGATTTCAGGCTGTTTGGAGAACAATCGAAGAACAGCGATAGTCATCTCGACAATCAACCCAAAATATAACACGATAATTGGAGGCACTTCAAACCCAAGTGAAAGCATTGATGAGGGTGGTTGAGCAAAGGAACGGGAATAATGATGGAGACCAAGGTGGTGGAATTGGCCCCGCTAGACCCATTGTTAATCCCATCCTTAATGTACAAAATCAAAAAAGGCAAGCCACGGGTTTTGATGACACTTTAGATGAGGAGGCAGACTTTAGTGAACTTGCACTTCCATATGGTAGACAGAGAGGTAGGAGGGAAACCAAACTATAGAGGCGATGATGAATACATACTAAAGGTAGATATCCCTAATTTCAGTGGTGATCTTGATATTGAGGGATTTTTAGATTGGCTGACTGAGGTGGATAGGTTTTTTGAATATACTAAATTACCCGAAGATAGAAAGGTTAAATTTGTTGTTTATAGGTTAAAGGGGGGGAGCATCAATATGGTGGGATAGATTGAGGGAGACAAAGATAAAAGAGGGGTGTGGTCCTTTGCAAACTTGGCGTAGGATAAAACACTTATTGAGAGGTAGATTGTTGCCTCCGGACTATGAAGAGTATATTTTTGAGGCTTCTCAGAGATGTACACAGGGTAGTAGGACTGTGAATGAATATATTATTGACTTTTTAAGATTGGCAGAGAGGAATCAATTATCAAAAAGTGAGAACCAATAGGCTGCGAGATATCTGAGTGGATTGAAGCAGAAGATTAGAGATAAAATTGGGGTACATATGGTTTTCATTGTACAAGAAGCTAGGAATTTGGCCTTAAAAGTTGAATTACTCCTGTAAGAATAAGCCTGTCGTACTAACTATAGAAAGTATGGCCGGGTAGATGGCAAAGATTTAGGTGATAGATGAAAGGTACCTCAAATTGAATCTAGTATTGCAGACTCTGCCGATGATGGTGTACAATAAGGAAAAAATGTAGCGGTGGAAGGAAATAAAGGTAGCACTTTAAATCCTATCAAAAACAATAACCCTTATGCTAAGTCCTTTGGTGTTAAGTGCTACAGATTTAGTGAGGTTGGACATCACTCTAATGAGTGTCCAAAGAGGAAGGCAGTGAATGTGGTAGAGAAAAGTCTTGATGTTCTTAAAGATAAAATGTGTGGACCAGATGGGGATAAAGATTGTGAAGAATATGAACATGATGAGTATATATGTGTAGTGAGGAAGTTAATGTTGTCTCAGGAATATGAAGATGATACTCAACGCGATAAGCTTTTTCACACTAGATATACATTATACGAGAGTTTATTTGATCTCATTATTGATAGTGGAAGTCAAGAAAATATTGTAGGTAGGGATGTTGTGAAAAGGCTATGGATGATACGAGAGACACATCCCAAGCTGTATACTATTGGGTGGATTAAGGAGGTTGTTGGTAGTTGGGTTACTAAACGTTGCAAGGTACCTTTCTCCATTGGCAGGTATGGTGAAGAAGTGCATCACTACAAGAAAATTTCTGATTTGTAACAGATATTTGTAACGGATATAATCTGTTACATTTTTGTAAGGAATTTGTAACGGATTTGTAACAAAATATAAATTTAGTAACATAACTTTTGTAACAGAATAATATCCGTTAC
>CATIWM010582842.1:0-21600 GCA_949671775.1 Mallotus repandus | reverse complement strand
AGAGAACCCAATTCTAAAAAGCAAAAACCCATTAAGAAAAAAGTGAAATTACTCGTAGTATGAATATCCTGAAAAAAAAACCCATGTCCCAACCAATCCCACTTGCTCCTACCATAAGCACTTTCACACCTTTAAAAGAAAAAGAAAAAAAAACCATGTCAATTAAGTAACCAAATAATCAAAAAGTACAAATAGAAATTCAAAAAATTGATATTTTTTAGGAGTAGCTATTGCAGCAGATGAGTGCTAAAGGGAAGACATTTTGTTCGAGCTAGAAAAGAAATCAGAGCAAAGAAAATGAAGAAGAATAAGAAGAAACATATGAATGGTAGTGAGTTTTTTTTCTCTGTTGTGAGATGATAAGAAAAGAAGAGGATGAGTAAGATGTAAGGGGAAGTATTAAAAAAGAAAGTATAGGAGCGTTAGAAAAAAAAAGCCATGTTTCACCCACACGTGTGATAGAACCAGTCCATATTACAATACGAACAGGGGTCCATGATATAATTTGCTGATGTGTAAATAACTGAAGCCTCCAACTCAGATTCAAGACTTTATTCATTAACAAGTCATATTTGAGTTGGCAAAAGCTAAATTCAATTTATTTGTTTTCAGAACTAGAATTTGATTATATACTAATAAAATTTTCATGATAATAATAATTTAGGTAATGAATTTTCTATATAACCATCACACAACTATTACTTTGTATCAAATGCATAACAATGGCTTTTAATCTAAGCAACTTAAATTATGTTATATTTGAATAAAGTATTAGAGGAAATTATATTAGACAATAATGAATTTGAATTTAATTCTCTTCCCAATTTTTTCTTCCTAAACATACTCCATTTTAAAGGATTTTATTTGTAATGTGCTTAAATTTCATGTTATCACTCCTTTTATTGAAAATTGTGGGTTTCAAATTGTTGACCATTTGCATAATCAACCCCATAATTTTGACTTTGACAAGAAATTTGGATTACTAATTATTTCATTTAAGTGTGTAGGTTTTTTATTAAAAGATAAAATTGTTCATCCAAGTTTGAAGATTTGAAATGCTCTTTAAAAGGAGAATTTTTATGTCAAGTATTAAAACATCAACCTATGCATGTGTCTAAGTTGTATGAATGCATGAGGGACTCAAAAATAACAATTTTTAAGAGTAGAGGTTGCTGCTCATGAGCCACCCTCCAGATCATAAGGGGGTTCACAAGCAGCCCCCTCCAAGCCTTCCCTCAAGCTTCTTAACGAGCCAAAATTCTTAGCCACTCATGAGCGATGCTCATGATTGTGAGCAACTCGTAAAGGTTGGTTGACTGGGTCAACAACTCTTTTTAATCTCCAACGGTTATTATTTTCAATGGTCACGAGCTGGACCTTCCTCTCACGATTGTGAGCAGCATTTCGACTACAAAAAAAGTTATTTTTCATTTAATAAAGAACACGAGAGATTGGAGATGTAATTAATGGCTCCAACAACTATATTTTTTATGCTCAAGATATATAAATATGCTCTGGAGTTTCATTTACTAGTTGCACACTTTGAACATTGAAATTTCTCTCCTAAGCATTCATTGAGCATTTACTCTTTCAACTACTTTCTTTGTAATTGATTAAACTCTTTGAGAGTTGGTTGTATGAATAGAATAGGAACTATTTTTCTTCTATTTTCTAGGGTTTAAGAAAAGGAAAATGATGTTCTATTCT
This sequence comes from Mallotus repandus, assembly GCA_949671775.1. Taxonomy (NCBI): domain Eukaryota; kingdom Viridiplantae; phylum Streptophyta; class Magnoliopsida; order Malpighiales; family Euphorbiaceae; genus Mallotus; species Mallotus repandus. The sequence continues at coordinate 19,893 of CATIWM010582842.1, read as the reverse complement.
TTGTGAAAGGTTGAAGTGTTTACCTATTCAAAACACTTGGGATTTGGGTTGAAGAGTGTTCTTAAACTCTTGTTTTGTAAGGTTAGAGTTGAGCCTAAAACTCAAAGTTGTAAGAATCAATCTAAGTGAATAGATTGTAGTGATTCAAAATCCTAACTTTGAAGAGCTAGATGGAGATGTAGGTTTGTTGATAAACTAAAATCCTTAATTGGTTGTGTTCATTCTTCTACTTCCTTAATTCTTGCTTAATTTCTCTTAATTTTCTTTTAATTTTTCAAAAGCTCTATTCATCCCGGCAAATTATATCTAGCCCTGTCCATATAGCAATATGGACCAGGGTCCATCACATGTGAGAATATAAAAAAAAGATATTTTTTTTGCATTTCTTTCTCTTGCCATCCTCCTCCTCCTCCTTCTTCTCTAACTTTTCTTTTTTTTTTTCTCAGTTTCAATATCAAAATCATGGTTTTTGGCTACTTACCTACTATAGTATGGATTAAAATCGAGGCTAAGATCAATTGTTAGTTATGGCTAAGAAATCATGGTTTCTTAGAAAATCATGGTAATCGTTAAAGCTTGCGGAGATTAAAATCCATGGTTAAGATCAAAATCATAGATTAAAATTGTTGTATTCTTCTCTAACATTTCTTAGTTTCTTAGTTGCAAATGCAAGCTTGAGGACTCTGATACTTACCTATTGTGAACTTGATGAAAAAGAATACAACGATTTTAGTGAGAAATTCATCCATGCAAAGAATTTAGAAAGTGCAAATCAGGATGCAATGATGATGATTTAGCAGAGAAGATGAAGAGGAATCTAATTCTTCTTGGTGCAACTATTGTTGAAGACAAACTCCAAAATGGGGTGAGTAGGGAGCAATAGACTACAAAAATTTGAAGCAATAAAACATCTTTAGGGATTTGGAAATGATTTTTCTTTTGTTTCACTTACCAGGATCCTAAACGCATAGAGTAGCTTGCCCAAGCTGAAATTTAATTTGGGTTTGACAGAAGATAAAATAGAGATTGCCATCAAACATTGGGTATGAGTTTGTTCTTGTATTATGCTTTTAACATGAGGCATGTAGTTCATATTTCCCCAGAGAGATTGACATAAAAATATGAATTTGAAAGTGACATAATGAGATTGAAAGTGAACCTACAGGTGAATGTCAATGAGTCTGCAGGTGGAGGTTAATGAACATACAAGTGAAAGTCAATGAACTTGTTGTTGCTTCGTTGATCTTCACCTAAAGGGCAGCATATATTTTATTTTTCTCTATTAACTATATATATATATATATATATATTTTTCTCTATGAACATATATTTTATTTTTCTCTATTAACTATATATATATATATATATATATATATATATATATTCTCGCTTTTATTCGATATTCTATTATTTTACTTTCCTCCATTAACTACATACAAATTATTTTCTTAAATATTACTTTTATTCCATATTTTATATAAACAAGTTTCAATAGAATGCCAAATCTCTTCACAATCTTTTTTCCGATTGAGCAAAAAATTTATTTGAAGAAATCAACAACTTTTTACTTGAATATTCTGATTACATCGAAGTCATCCATGAACAACCAAACAATTTCTCGCCTAATGAACTATGAAAATGAAGAAGATATTGACGGAGAGGGAAAAAAAATATAAAATATATGCAGTGTTTAAAGAAATTTTGCCTATTATTTTAATAAAATTAATAAATTCAATTTTAATTATAATCTGCACAAATGATAATTTTAACATAAAATTGTAATTTTTGAATTGTAAAACTTATTTATTATTATTATTATTGATAAAGATGATGATTTTATTTTTATTTTCTTATTATTAAATTAAATTTTAATAGATATAACGAAATGATAAATGATTTAGTGCTTTTTTTGTAACACCATTAAATATCCATATATATATATTTTTGAAATGTAAATATCTATATATTTGAACATTTATATATTATATTTAAGATATTTTAAAGTTATTCATTAGAAATGTTTTTAATAAGTTCTCTTTAATCATAAATAGAGAGATATATTATTTGTTCTTTTTGTTGGATAATTTCCATCTTTTCCTTGCTACTTACACAGTCCTTTTTTTATTTTATGAATTTTTTAGTACGTAATACAATGCTAACAATAACATTCACCCCATGTTTGCTAGTCCAAACAATCAACACTATCATAAATATCTTAACCCCTTGAATTAATAATAAATAAGAAAAAATATTTGTAAATGCCACAATCTATCGTCTGAAAATATAGATTGATAAATCCAAATATTGCTAACCTAGTTTGCAACAAATTCACAAGTTTAATAAAAACACATGGTTAAACAATAAAAGAGAAAACACTCTTATTTTCTTTAATCTTCCATGAATCCAGGCTCCTAAGCCTCCTTATAATGATGAAATAGTCTTGTTTATATAGAAATCAAGACCAATAACACACAACTATCCTAAACACACTAACATATTATTACAATTGCCATTATAGCTCTCAATTACATTAAAACCCTACTAATGGTCTTTATTGACACAATTTTGTAACTAATGATGTACCTCTAATGAATATGGATATAAAATGTGGCTTATTACATTGTAATACTAAAAATAGGATTTAAAATATGCTCCAAGTCGTGCCAAGGCATTTCCCCATACATTAACCCTTTAATTTATGTCCTAAGCTCACAGTTAAAGCTTTTTATGTAGAAATGAAGGTTGATGCAGTCATGGGTTTGGTACTGCGGTCGCAATAGAAGCTTGTCCCTCTATTTTGGTGTAAGTTGTTCCTTGGTGTGAGCTCTTTAAGGATTGCAAATGTATCAATGCTTCCATGCATATTTTAGCCTTGTTTTGCTTAGCTTTTCACAATAATTTGAGCTTTTTTTTTTAATCTTGTATTGACTTGGATTGAATTATCATACTCTTGGGTCCTTCAAATACCTTAAATATCTCCATTTAAGGCCTCTTGAATATTCTTGAATTTAGATATTGTTATTAGGCCTTTTGGTGTTTTTAATATTTTAGACTTGTTACTTGGATTCACATGATGTCCCTTTTCTTCAAGAAAGATTTGTCCTCAAATATTGGTTCTCCATATGATGAAAGTTTTTATGAGAATATCAAATCCTCTCAAAACACAATAATAGGACTCAGCAAAAATCAAACTAGATTCAAGACACAAAACATAAAATTTGTCTTTTATTAATTAAAACTCAATAACAAAAGGTAAAAGACGGGTAGAAATTTAATTGTCATGACCAACTCGAACCATAGGTATATGTAACCTAAAAAATTTTATTATAAATTATTCAATCAAATTCTTGATATGACCAACTCACAAAAAGAGAACACAAAAATGTTTTTTTTTTTCAGATAAAGATGACTCAAAACATGATCTTGAGATAACAAGATTAAAGAAAAAACCAAAAGATAGAACACTTGAAAAATAAGATGGATATAAATTTTAAAATGAAAAAGACACATAAGAAATTAAAAATTTGAAAAACAAAAAAATAAAAGAGATACATAAAATTGAAATGAACAAAACCTGATTTGAGCCAAGTTTTGATATCGTTTGATGTGAAATGAAGAATATGAGCAATCATAAGCCTTGACAGCTAAATAACTATGATGCATATGAAAAGCAAAATCAACACATTCAATCATTTGAACCCTAACCCACTCTCATAAGGAAAGTTCAAACCAAAATCCAATTCAGACATTTGACCTTCACCCTATGTTTATTACTCCTTACAACTAAGGCTATCATGGATACCTTGACCCTTTGAATCAATAATAAACAGGTAATAAAATTTTGTAGATGCTACAATCTGTTGTGTGAAAATATAGATTAATAAATCCACACATTGCTAACTTAGTTCGCCACAAACTCACAAGTTAAAAAAGAACATATGGTTAAACAACAAAAGAAAAAATACTCTTATTTTCTTTAATCTTCCATAAATCCAAGCTCCTAAGCCTCCTTAAAATGATGGAATGGTCTTATTTATCTAGAAATCAATATCAGGAACACACAACTATTCTAAGGACACTAATATCGAATTACAATCGTCATTACAACTATTAATTACATTAAAATCCCAGTAATGGCATTTATTGACCCATTAACACATTTTTGTAACTAATGATGTAATTCTAATGAATATGAACACAAAATGTGGCTTATTACATTGTTATTATATTGAAAATAGGGTTTAAAATATGCTCCAAGTCATTTTAAGATATTTCCCTGTATATTAACCCCTAGTAACCGTCTAAAGCTTACAATTAAAGCTTCCTATATAAAAATGAAGGCTGTTGCATTGTAGGTTTGGGGCTACAGTAGCAGTAAAAGCTTGTCCCTCCATTTTGGTGTAAGTTATTCTTTGGTATGAACTGTTTGAGGGCTATAAACATACCAATGCTTCCATGTATGTTTTGGCCTTATTTTGATGAGCTTTTTATAATCATTTGAGCCCCTTTTTTGTCCTTATTAATTTAGATAGAATTCTCATACTCTTAGGTCCTTCAAATACCTTGAATAACTCCATATAATACCTTTTAAATATTATTAGTTTTGAATATTCTCATTAGGCCTTCTTGAGTTTTTTGATATTTTGGACTTCTTACTTGGATTCACATCACCTAATCCATGGGCCATAGGCCTAATTACTATTAACATTTGGAGTTTTTACAAAAATTTCCAAAAAAAAAAGGAGCATTAACATCAAATACTCTCTTTTTTAAAAAATTTATATGCATGTCTTTTCTTTTTCAAAAATTTTCACGGGCACCCTAAAAATGTCGCTATTGCTATTCTTCAGGGACACATCTTCGTCATTATGTTTCTTTAGCATCATCATCATCTTCTTCTATTTATCTTCAATTCTCCTATTTACACAAATCATTCCACTAGAAGCCTTACCATGAGTCCAAACTCACCCCACTCGAAAACCTTAACAGAATCTCCCACCCCCTTATTCTTAGCCGCTACCATACCCTTAACGACCTCTATCTTGATTTCTCTAATGATCTTCTTGATTATGTTCTCCTTAAGCTCAAACTAAACCCAAATGCCTCCTTAAGTTTCTTCAAATTAGCCTCAAAATAACCAAATTTTAGACCAAATATCATTTCTTACTGTAAACTTTTTTGTTTTTATACTATGAGTATTATTATCCTTTGTGATGTCTTCAATGAATCTTATTTATAGGTTCATGCAAAAGCCTTCTTTTTTTTATTTTTTGTTTCTTATTCCTGTGGCTCTATTTTTTTCTTCAATTCTCTCTCTTTTTCACTAGTTCTTAGGTTTATGGAATTAGAAAATTAGCATTAGAGTTATGTGATAAAATTGGGGAATTCAGAACAGTGGGTGGTGTGATGTTGATTATGATGATGTAACTACATATCAATATGTTTTGAATGAATTATGGTATAAAAGTGTTTGGTTTCAATTTGGTAATTGATTAATGATTAGACTCTGTTTCAATTTTCTCTTGTCGATTCATTTCTAAAAGGAAGGATGTGTGACACCCCTTCCCACCGGCACCTTCATTAGATGATTGCAATTCTTAATCCACCTAATTAGGTTATCGATGTAGCAGAGTATCACTTCTACCTTAAATTCAAATCATACTTATCTACCAATCTCTAAAAATAATTTTAATAAACTTATAAATCGTAATGTATTTAAAACTTGTATCTTTAATTACAACATACAAGGTCTAACTCTACAATTAGCTCATATACTCGTCCAAACAAGATGCTATTTGCATTCAACATAATTCCAGCTAATATTACAATCTTTTAATGTACTATAGTTGATTGGTCATAATTCATCTTCAAGCGCTCTAGAAAAACCTTGTAAGTATTAACAAATTTCTCTTCTTTCACATCATAAGTAGCAAAAATATAAGGATTTCTTCTGCTTATCTCATTGTATAGCTTACACTCATTTAAGAGTCAAGACCTATAAACTAAGCAACCAAACCTACAATTGGCATTTCAAGCTTTTGCTCTGGAACATTACTAAAGTTTCCATTTTTTTTTACATTTGAAGAACTTCCACTAGTCTCATCATGCAGCACCCTTCCCTTCCACCATACTTTAAAACACAGGTGTAGCATTTGAGATCTCAGTTATATAATAATGATTTTAGTAGAATTTTTTTCACTTCCATGGAAACTTCTATGATTAAAAATATAAATAAGGCTATTGATTGGTATAGTTCAAGGAACCTTTACTACTGCTTATGAAATATTGGCATCTTTCCCTAGAGCAAAGAAAACTCAGATTCATTTAATGGATGGACACTATAGAAGTGATCAAAATAAGGTGAATATCAATAGCAAAACTGTATATCACATTTTTTTACATTTAGACCCTATGAATTAATCAAGAAGTGACCATGAAAAAGCTTACAACTACAAGTCATATACCCTATGAATTAAAAATTGGAATAATGAGATTCAGTGGTAAGTTCAATGACAGTAGATATTATTAGACCATGCTTTTCTTATTGTCGATCTTATTATTCAAGGTTCTAGTTGCTTTAGGTTAGGTTATTTATGGCACCTTGTAATTGCCCTAGAGAGAGGGCGGTGAATAGGGCTTTTAAGATATTAAAGAAAATTAATGGAAATTAAACAAGGATTAAGGTAGAAGAAAGAAAGAACACAACCAATTTAAGGTGTTCGATTTCTTAATAAACCTACGTCTCTACCTAACTCTCCCAAGTTAGGATTTTTGAACACCGCAATCTTTTCTCTTAGATTGATCTTTACATTCTTGAGTTTTAGGCTCAACTCTAACCTTACAAACAAGAGCTTTAGGCTAAACTTTAAACCATAACCCAAGTGTTTTCAATAGGCAGACCCTTCAACCTTTCATAATTAGAATAAGACCTCACTTCCCTTTTCTTAACCTAGAAATAAAAGAAGAAGAATCTCTATTCTAACTCACAAACCCACTCTCAAAAGAGCTAATGAACACAAAGAAATTAGATGGAAGTTTGAGAGTTTCAATGAATGCTAAGAGTAAAAATTTCACTAACCAAAGTGTGTAGCTCATCAATGAACCTCCCAAAGTTATTTATATGGATTAACAACTCAAAATATGGTTGTTAAAGCCATTAATTTCATCCTCAATAAATTCAAGCTTCATTAAATTCAATTAAGCTTTTTATAGAAATTTATCAGTCCTAGTCAGGATATTCTCAGCCTTGGTTGAGACATTTGATAAAAGTTGTCATTGGAGATAACAAGACCATTAGAGAAGAAAGAGACTGGACATGTCTTGGTCGGGACCGTGCTCCGGACCGATGTCCCAAGCGGCATCTCGGTCGGGACATAAATCGAGATCATTACTAGTCAAAGCCTTAAAATTTATATTTTTCAATCCCACGCGAGTCCTTCTGCTCTTGGTTAGGATACCCATTTCCCAGGTGATATCCCGATCAGAACATTGCTCAGGATGGGTATTGTCCGAGCCATCAATTGTTGCTGTCCCGGGCGAGATTGCTTTGTCCCAGGTGATGTCCCAGTTGGGACACTACTCAAGACTACTTCCCAAACATCAAATCCTTTGAATTTTCTTCATGATTAAGCATATTAAATGCTCAAAATATGTTTTGTTAAGATCAAAACAAGGGTTAATTAAGATTGATCATTGCAAAAGGTCAACAATCTCCCCTTTTTTTATTTTGACAAACCTATTTTGAGTTTGAGAAAATAATTTAAAGTGGAAGTGTGTGATTCTTTGAACTTCCCTTCAATATATGAAAGTCTTTTGAATTTTACTCCCCCTTAATGTGTGCATGGATAATTATAATGGAAAAATGTTAATTAATAATAATTTTAGTAATCAATTATTTAATATAAACTCAGACACTTCACTTCTCCCTCTTTTGGAAAAATGCAAAAAGAAATGAAAAATAAAGAATAAAGGATAAAAGATAAAAGAAAATAAACTTTCATTAACTTAAAAAAAATACAAAGAGGAAGAATAAACTAAAAAAAATGAAAAATAAACTAAAAGATAACAAACACAAGGCACACTAACAACATGTAAATAGAAAGTAAACCAAAAGGAAACTAAACGTAAACTAAACACAAGCTAACCATAAACTAAAATAAGACACATTAAAAAACATAAAGCATAAAAGAAGAAAATCAATCATCATAAGGAGCATCTTCTTGAGTTAGAGGAGGAGGAGGATGAGTAAATGGTGCATAGGTATAAGCATAGCCTTATTGTTCATATAAGTAGTGCACATCATGTTTGAGATGGGCTATATTTACATCAAATTGATCGAAGTAGGTGCTGAAATTGCTCTCCATCAAACTCATTCGATCAAATAATTGACCACTCATTGAGGCACATCACCAAATGTTTGAGGGCCTTGAGAGGAAGTGCCTTCATGCCTTGTTCTCTTCCTTTGAGAAGGATCATGTGGTTGAGTCTCAAGTTTGTCCTCACCTCCTTTAAGATTGCTTTAATTTTTGCACCTTCTCCAAGATCATGCTTCCAAATCCATGAGCTGTTAATCATTGAAAATTGTTTAGAATTTTTTATGAAAGTCTCATAAAAAAAGGGGGTTTGGTAGAGGGTCAGATGAAGAGATCAATGCCACAGAAATTGGCTAATTTTGTGACAATTCCATAAACACAAATAGCATCAGTTAAACTATCACTAATAAGCCACAATCGCCATTTCAAAAGTCTCCCCAAGGCAAGGGGTTCATTGTCAACAAAATAATGGAGAATAAAAAGGTCACCAAGAGATAGTGTTTCATCACTAGGAGCCCTACCATTAATAAAATAGGTAAGGAAGCAATGGATATACCACAAAGCTTTTGATTTGAGATAGGAGGCTTTGGTGTGGCCAGTAGAGAAATTTAGAGCTTCAGAGGCTTGAACCTTGTTCCAAAAGGTGTGGGGAAGCCAATTAGGATTAACTTGAATATGACCCTCTTGAGTGAAGCTAAAGAGGGCATCAAACTCTTGGCAAGTCATAAATCAGTCTCTCCCACTCAACTTGAAACGTATGGAGAAGTAAAGGTTATCATCATTATAAAGAATGGATCAGAGGGTGTAAGTGGAGAGAAACTCAACAATGAGAGAGGGGTAGGAAGGTAAAGGAGTGAAAGTAAATTCATACAAACCTCCTCGATGCAAAAAGCCCTTGACTTCATCATAGCAACCAATGGCTTTGAGTGTTAGTTCATGCATAAATCTAGAAGGAATGAGACCCCTCTTTTGGAATTGAGCAACTCTCTTCTTAATATCTTGAGAAGAATAAGAAAAGGGAGGATGTGTTTTCTTGGGTTTATCCTTCTTGGTGGTTGGCTTTTGAGAAGATGAGGGAACTTTAGATGGTTTCTTTTGAGCCATTGTTGAAGAAGGAGCAAAACAAAAGCAACAAAAAAAATATTACTAAGAAGAAGGAAGGAGAGGAGAATAATATAGAGAAAACTTGTGGGAAGAAGTAGTGAAAAACAAATATGGAATAACAGAGTATTTATAGAGGTATAGTAGGAGGAGGAAGTGATAGAAATTTTAATTTTGTCAAAAAGTGCATTAAAAACCATTTCAGGCTAGGATTGATATGCCTAACAAATGCATGGATTTTTTTTTTCCATATGCTGTCAGGAGTGCAATCCTGGTCGAGAGACATCTATTGTCCTGATTGGGACAAGCATATCCCGGTTAATGTCACTAGCGGTATATCGATTGGGATTGTCTTGGGAACAAAAGGGAAGAGACAACTCGATCTGACCCGAAAGTTGTCCTGGGTGGGATGATGCTCATGACAACCCTTTAATTTTTAAAAAACTTGCAATCAAGTCTAGAAATTGATTGCAATTTAATCACTTTGGACTAAATGCACTCCCAATTTAATGGAATTGATTTCAAACACAATTATGACCACAATTAATCATGGATAAACATATAAATGAAAGAAATTTATTTTGCTAATATTGAAAATAATTAATTAATTGAATTAATTCAATAATTAATCATTTATTAGAAAAATAGGAAGGAATCCAAAATTGATCAAAGAAAAAAATTTTAAAAATTAAAATAAATCAAACAAACATGTCATAACACATATGCCACCAACACTTCAATTCAAACACAAAAAAATATTCAAAAACATAATTTATAAATTTGCAATAATATCACTGAAATGTAAAGCATTTTATCAACAAAATATATGCATCAATGCAAGCTAGAACCATCAATCATGCCAAGCTTATGCTTTATGAAATTCAATCTCTCCTCATTGAGAGGTTCGGTGAAAATATCCGCAAGTTGATTATTTATATCAAAAAATTCAAGCAAGATATCACCACATTGCACATGATCTTTAAGAAAATGATGTCCAATATCAATATGCTTGGTTCTAGAGTGTTGAATGGGATTTTTGCTAAGGTTTATAACACTTGTATTGTCACCTTTGATAGGAATGTGAGTAAGTTCTATGTCATTGTCCCTAAGTTGTTATTTTTTTCACAGCACCTGTGAGCAATAACAACTAGCTACCACATATTCGGCTTTGGCAGTGGACAAGGCTACCGAAACTTATTTCTTACTAAACTAAGAAACTAAGCAATTACCTAAAAGTTGACAAGTTTTATAAGTGCTCTTTCTATCTAGCAAACTACTAGTAAAGTCTTCATCTGAATAGCTAATTAAGTCAAAGGATGTACTCCTAAGATACCAAAGTCATAAATGTAAAGTTTCACTAAGATACTTAAAAATTCTTTTAATTGCATTCAAGTGTGACTCCTTAGGATATAATTGAAATCTAGCACATAAGCAAGTAGCAAACATTATATCCAGTCTACTAGTGGTTAAGTAAAGTAGGGATCCAATCATACCTCTATAACACTTTTCATCAACCGGTTTGCCATTCTCATCCTTAGTGAGTTTGGTGGTGGTGCTCAAAGGGTCTTGCTTGACTTAACTCCATCCATGCAAAACTTCTTGAGAATGTCTCTTGTATACTTGGTTTGGTTGATGAAGAACTCACCTTTGCATTGCTTGATTTGAAGTCCAAGGAAGAACTTGAGCTCACCCATCATGCTCATCTCAAATTCCCCTTGTATCAATTTAGAAAACTCCTCACACAAGCAATGGTTAGTAGCACTAAAAATAATGTCATCAACATAAATTTGAATAATATGTAAATCATGTTTGGATTTCTTTATGAATAAAGTTGTGTCAACTTTTCCTTTAGAGAAACCTACCTCTAGTAAAAAGTTACTCAATCTTTCATACCAAGCTCTAGGAGCTTGTTTCAATCCATACAATGCTTTCGAAAGTTTAAATACATGATTAGGAAAATCAAAACTTTTAAAACCCAGAGGTTGTTTAACATAAACCTCTTCTTCAATAAAGCCATTTAAAAATGCACTTTTAACATCCATTTGAAAAAGTTTAAAATCCATGAAAGATACAAATGCAAATAGTATTCTAATAGCTTCTAACCTTGTAACAAGGGCAAAGGTTTCATTATAATCAATGCCTTCCTCTTGATTATAACCTTTAGCTACTAATCTAGCTTTGTTCTTAGTTATGATACCTTGTTCATTCATCTTATTTCTAAACACCCATTTGGTGCCTATAATAGGATGATATTTAGGTCTAAGAACTAAGGTCCAAACCTTTTTTCTCTCAAATTGATTTAATTCTTATTTCATAGCAAGGACCCAAAATTCATCACTCAAGGCATCATCAATATTTTTTGGCACAATTTGAGAAATGAAGACTAAAATAATAATAGATTTAAGTTGAGATCTAGTAGTTACCCCCTTTGTAGTGTCACCATTGATGAGGTCTTGAGGATGTGCTTTCTTGAATTGCTAATCCTTTGGAAGATCATCCTTCAAGGTAGGTTGAGGCATCGCCTCACTTTCTTCCTTGCTTGGACCTTCTAGTTCCAAAGGCTTGCTAGCATTTTCTTCTTGAATATTCATATCCACAAGCTCATCTACAATATCATCAATACTACATAAATCCTTTCGAGGATTAAGTGGGTTAGATTCATCAAATACTACATTCATAGATTCTTCAACTACTAGAGTTCTCTTGTTAAAAACTCTATATGTTTTGTTAATGGTGGCATAGCTCAGGAAAATTCTTTCATCTACTTTAGAATCAAAATTTTCAAGGTTGTCCTTGGTATTTGATATAAAACACTTACATCCAAATACTCTAAGATATGAGATTTTGGGTTTTCTATTGTTCCAAAGCTCATAAGAAGTTTTGTTCAATATTGATCGTTTAAAGACTCTATTTGCTATTTAGCAAGAAGTGTTAACAGCTTCCACCCAAAAGTATAAAGGTAAATTATACTTATGAAGCATAGTTCTTGCCATTTACACTAGAGTTATAATTTTTCTTTCAACTACCCTATTTTATTGTGGAGTTTTAGGAGAAGAGAAAGTATGTGAAATACCATTTTCATTGCATAAGGTTTTAAAAAATTCATTTTCAAATTCGGTTCCATGATCGCTCCTAATAGTAGAAATACAAAAACCTTTTTCTTTTTGAACTCTTTTTGAAAAACTTTTAAAAGCTTTAAAAGCATCATTCTTCTGAGCAAGGAAACACACCCAAGTATATCTAGAGTAATCATCAACTAAGACATATGCATAGTGCATTCCACCTAAACTAGTAGCTCTAGTAGGTTTAAAAAAATCCAAATGAATAAGTTCAAGTGGCCTAGAAGTGGACAATACATTCTTGAGCTTAAAGGAAGATTTGGATTGCTGTCTTTTTTAATAAGAATTATAAGGTTTGTCTTTACTGCGCTTGAGTTTGGGTAACCCAACCACAAGTTTATGCTTACTAAGATCTTCCAAAAGCTCAAATTTTGCATGTCATAGTCTTCTATGCCATGTCCATGTGTCATGAAAGTAGACATTAAACATTTAATGTCTTTCTTATCAACTTTATTCAAGTCAATAACATAGAAATTGTCTACTCTTTCACCACTAAATATTACTTTGTCTTTATTTAGACTACCAACAAAATAATTTCTAGGATAGAAAGTGATCTTATTTCCCATGTAACATAACTGACTAATACTAAGCAAATTATGTTTAAGACTATCAACAAGCAACACATGATGAATAGATGAGGATTAAGGATTAGCAATTTCTCCAATGCTTACTATCTTTCCTTTGGCATTGTCCCCAAAAGTGACATGTCCTCCATCCTTAGCATCAAGCTTATTAAATTGCTCTTTGCCTCCCATCCTGTGTCTTGAACATCCACTTTCAAGGTACCATTTGCTTTTTGCTCTTGTGAACTTCAAGCACACCTACATAACACAATTTACACATCCTTTTGAACCTAAACCTTTATTGGTCTTGGTTGGTTAGTCTCAAAGTAGTCCAAATAAAGGAATTGCAAGTGTAGTCTTCTATAGAAGCACACATTGCTAGTGTGACGTTTCATCATGCAATAAAATCATTTGACATTGGTAAATCGATTTCTTCTAGGAGGAAATGATATACTAGAGTAAGAGACATGACTTTTGTTTTGTGGTTGTGTAGACTTCCTAAAAGTCTTTTGTGCCTCATGATATGAGTAAGATATATATATTGGCAATGACATTATGTATTATAAGATGATTGTGTAGCATGCTTAGGAGTGTTATATCTAGTGTACATATAGGCATGTCCAGATTAAGGCTTCTTGGCTCGTGCCTTAGCCCTTTGTGTCGATGGAGGTTGAGTCTTATGAAACTTTCCCATATCATTTGACACATGAGACCTTTTAGCTTTGAAATTTTGAGTCTCAAGAGGCTTAAAAGTAGAGGGAGTAGAATCAAGTGAAGCTTTAATAAAATTAATGTGTGATGATGATGAGGAAGGCATCCCATTTGTATATCCAATTCCATGAGTATCCTCATAGATTTTTTGAGAGTCTAGAAGGCTATCTAAAGTCTCTTTTCCCTTCTCAAATTTACAAATGAAATTCTTTTACTCTAGGATCTCTCTAGAAAGCTTAAGATTTTCATCATTTTCTTTCTTGAGTTGGTCCTCCAAGAGATAAGAGGATTTTAAATCATTTTCAAGCTTTTTGTTACATTCAATAAGTTTAGAGAAATTATTTTTTAAGCTTTCAAATTCCTTAGATAAGTTATATAGCTCATGCTTGTAAAGCTTCTTCTTAAAGAGCAAGCTTTTACATTTAAGCATGAGTTTTCTCATAATGGAGGCCCCATCATCATCATCATCACAATCATCATAAGATAAATAAGAAATAAATGTTACCTCATTTTTGTGTTCAAGAGCCATGATGCAAAGGTTAACCACTTCTTGTTGTTCCTCTTCCTTTTCTGATTCGGAGGAGTCATCCCACAAAGCTTTGAATGCCTTCTTCTTGTCCTTTTCTCCCTTGTTCTTGAATTTGAGCTTAGGGTACTCACTTCTAATGTGACCTGGTTTCTTGTATTCATAGCAGGTAACCTCTTTGTTTTTCTTATCATAAAACTTCTTGTTGTCTCTTTATTTTAAGAAGCTTTTTCTCTTTAAGAATTTCTTGAATCCTCTAGTGATTATAGCTATCTCATCATCATCATCACTAGAGTCCACCAAGCTTTCATCTTTACTTGCTTTTTAAATAGTCTTTAATGTGATGCACTTTCTCTTCTCTTCTTTCTTATCTCTCTCATCTCCTTCTTACTTTATAGTAAGCTCATGTGTAAGGAGCTTTCCAATAAGCACATCGATTGAGAGAGTTGACAGGTCTTGTACTTCCTCAATTGAAGTGACTCTAGATTCCTAATCCTTCTTAGGTAGGATTCTTAGAATCTTGTTGTTCACTTCCTCCTTGAAAAAATATTTTCCCTAGAGTAGTAAGAAGAGCACTGAGATGATTGGTCATTTTGATTATTAATTCTTGAGGCTTCATCCTGAAAATTTCATGCTCATACATGTGGAGTTGAATATTCTTACTTTTTAATTGCACATTTCCTTTATAGTGATTCTCAAGTGTTTCCCATACTTCCTTTACGGATTGGCAATGTTAAACCTTACCACCTTTTTTCTTTTGACATAAAAGAGAGTAAAGTGATCATTGCTCTCTTGTTCTTGTGTTATCTTCATTTTAATCATTGTTCCATTGACTTCTTGCAATGATAGTCTCTACACCATCAATAGTAGCTTTAGGCGATTCTCAGCCTTTTAGGAAAACATCCCAAAGCCTAATTGGATAACTATCTAGATATAAATCCATCTCAAACTTCCAATAAGCATAGTCACTACCATCAAAGAATGGACTAAAAGATGAAAAATTAAGAAATTCACTCTCCATGATCTTGAATTCTAATAATTAAGTTCCTAAAACCCAAGCTCTGATACCAATTATAACTGACCTAAAGGGGGTGAATAGGGCTTTTAAGATATTAAATAAAAGTAATCAAAATTAAATAAGGATTAAGGTAGAAGAAAGAAAGAACATAACCAATTTAAGGAGTTCGGTTTCTTAATAAACTTACGTCTGCACCTAACTCTCCAATGTTAGAATTTTTAAACACCACAATCTATTCTCTTAGATTGATCTTTATAACCTTTAGTTTTAGGCTCAACTCTAACCTTACAAACAAGAGCTGTAGGCTAAACTCTAAACCACAACCGAAGTGTTTTCAATAGGCAAACACTTCAACCTTTCACAATTAGAATAAGACCTCACTTCCCTTTTCTTAACCCATAAATAGAAGAAGAAGAATCTCTATTCTAACTCACAAACCCACTCTCAAAAGAGTTAATGAACACAAAGATATTAAATGGAAATTTAAGAGCTTCAATGAATGCTAAGAGCAAAAATTTCACCAACCAAAGAGTGTAACTCTTCAATGAAGCTCTAGGAGTTGTTTATATGGATTAACAACTCAAAATATGGTTATTGAATCCATTAATGTCATCCCCAACAACTTCAAGCTTCATTAAATTCAATTCAACTTTTTGATAAAAATTTTGTCAGTCCTAGTCCAGATTTTCTCAATTCTGGTCAGGACGTTTGATAAAGCAGCCGTTAAAGCTAACAAGACTGTTGGAGAAGAAAAAGAAAGAATGTGTCCTAGACAGGACCAATGTCCCTGGCAGCATCCTAGTCAGGATATAGATAGGGATCAGTACTAGTTGAAGCCTTAAAATTTGCATTTTTAGTCCTGCCTGAGTCCTTCTGCTCTCGGTCGGGATTTCCATATCCCGGGTGATGTCCTGGTTGGGTCATTGCTCAGGATGGGTACTGTCCAAGCCATCAATTATTATTGTTCTGGGTCTCGGTTGAGCTTACTTGGTCCCAGCGGCATTGCTTTATCCAGGTGATGTCTCAGTTGAGACTGCTTCCCAGACTTTAAATCTTTTGAATTTTCTTCATGATTTAGCTTGCAAAAGAGACCTAGCTTATACACACTTAAAGCAAACATATTAGATGCTCAAAACATGGTTTGTTAAGATTAAAACAAAGGTTAATTAAGATTGATCGTTGCAAAAGTTAAACATACCTATAATTTTGTGTGTGTTTTTCTTTTTGCTAGATTAGGCATTTAGATAATTAAGAATGACTACTTGCCTGACTGTCTTTTGCAGTTTCTTCTTGTCAACTGGAAAATGGTTCATGAACTATATTTTCTAGCATGATATTTCTAGTCATTTATAAATATTCATGTTGAGCAGTTAGTTCCCTGAGATGCTATTTTTTCCTTGCATGTTGCATACGAAGCTAAATATTCAACTGATGATGGCAACTTATTTTTGCTTCACTTATTGTTTCTGAAAAAAATATTTGAAGCTAATTATTTTTTTCTATTTTTAATGCAGTTATAACAAGGTTTATTTGCTAGGTTACCTGTTTAGTTAAACAATAGTTACTAATAAGTAGACAAATCAAAACACATTACCTAAGTGGAAACATTAGTCATAATGGAGCCTGATTTTTCTTATTGTTCCCTCTTTCTATAGTCTATTAACATGCTTGCATTATACATGGCCTTAATTATTTTTTAATAAATGATTTAACTAGCTATATGCTCTGTTGTTTGCATATTGAAAAAGAAGAAGAACATAACTTCTGTTAACTAAGAATTTTAATACTTGTTTTTTATATGCCATTCTACTTTGTGATTTTTGCAACAGGTCCTGAATTATTTTGTTGTTCATCATGGAAGGAAACAGAACTTCTCCAGTCAATTAAATATTAACAAAAGGAACAAAGAAAATAAAGTGGAGCATAACTGAAGATCGACCATTAGTGGAATGTATGGTTGAACTACACTAAAGGGGAACACATAATAGTACAAAAGCTGGTTTTGAACCTGGATACTTAAATGAGCTTGAAAAATTACTTGTACCTAAGCTACCAAATGCAGGCTTGAAAGCTAAGCCACACATTAAATCTAGGATTAAGACATTGAAAATGATTGGATGATTGTGTATGACATTATTTATGGTTCAAATACTAGTGATTTTGAATGGGATTCAGAGCAAAAAGTTGTGGTTGCAGAACCATAATTATGGGCAGCTTACTTAGAGATAAAATTTATTATATTTGCCTTTCTGTACAAATTTTGATTTGTGTTAGTACAATTAGTTTTGGTATAAATTCTGATAAAACATTTAATTAAAATTTCTTCTTATTAGAGTTATAAAAAGTTGAACCTTACATAACAAGGAGCTTGTGGCATTTTGAAGAATTTATTATAATCTATGCAAAGGATCATGCAAGATAAAAAGATGCACAACGAGTTGAAGACATACTTGAAGAGATTCAAACTACAGGAGAGGCTAATGAAGCGAATAATGAAGTTGAAAGTATGCATGAAACTAATGAGGCACATGGCATAAATGTTGATACATCTATTACAGGAACTAATGGAGGTAATGGTAGAACAAATGATGTTTCATCTAAAAAAAAGAAGAGTAGTTCAATGGAGTCTTTAACTACTGAGTCAATCAGGAATGCAACTAGGATGTTGGGTAAAGACATGAAAAAAATTTGCAAGGAGATAAGCAAAAGCATATGAGTTGAATTGACAATCCAACAAAAGGTTGAAGAATTATTTAGAGCATTAGATAAGATTGAAGGACTGACATTGAATGAGAAATTCACTGGTTTGAGAAAGATTCCAAAAAATCCTACTCAAATGTTAATATTTTTCAGTCTTCCATTTGAGTATAGACTTCGATGGGTGAAAGAATTTCTTATGGATAGTTAGGTTGATGAAACTATCAAAAGAAGAAAGATGTGGTTTTTGTTGTTAGTGTGGATGTTTACCTTTAGATAACATAAGTAAAATTTGCAGTTGCTAAAATGCTACGGTAGCTAGTTTGCTAGCTATTTCTAACTTTGCAGTTGCTAAAATGCTAAAGTAGCTAGTTTGCTAGCTATTTCTAACTTTCTTCTTTATATATATATATATATATATTGTTAGAGACATCATTTATGTTATGGTATCTTTGGAGAATGGACACTTGTTTAGAGACATCATTTATCGTTTAAACTCTCTTTATGTACATGTTCTTGCTTTCTCTTTTTTTAGAATAATTTAATTCAGATTTTCAATATTTTTTTAAATTTAATTTAACTCATATTTGGCAATTATAAATTATATGAATTTATTTATTTAATATGTTTGTATTTTTATGATTAAAAAATTTTAAATTATTATTTATTTATTAGACATTTATATTATTTTAAAGAAACAAAATACACGTGCTAATTTTTTATATATTATATGTTTAATTATTTTTTATGTAAAATATACTAAAATTGTATGACAGTTTAATTTTAATATTAATAATGAAATTAATTAATAAGGGTATTAATATCATTTATGTTTAAATCTATTTATTCCTCATAGCAATGTTAATGAATCAAAGCATAGAATAGGAATAAAATAGTAATTTTAGGTCATGAACCAAAGTATGGAATAGTGATTATTTAGGAATAGTTATTTTAGAAATACCTATTCTATTCCTTAAAAATAAAAATTTTATTCGACACTTATTTCATTCCATGAACCAAACCTCATAGTTGTAACTCTTTGTAAGATTTTTTCTTTTGTGCTAAACACTTAACTATTCTTGGTTGCATGTCCCATAAAACCATTGAGATATAACAATTCTTCATATGTGCTTTGATTTTCTGGCCCTGCAAAAAAGATGCTAAAGACCACACCTGTAATAATAAATAATGAACTAGGCTTGTTGAATACCTTCTGTCACTTAGGATCTTCCACACTATACGTCTTTTTAATTGTTTAATGACTATAGGTGGAGTATCCTCTAATTTGAATGAGCAGACTTGGTCATTTGAATATTCAACCATCTCTTTAATGATATAATCTTGACTTCTTGTTGCCAATAAATGATTGTAGTTGTTTTAGGTTATTGAAATTTAAGGAAGTTTGTTAATTAGGGTTGTTTACGATCCTGTAAAACTCGAACCGTCCCAAAAAACTAAATAAAAAATCTTCATAAATGAAAATATTGTTGGCCATTTGACTTTCTTCGAATTAAACCGTTAAAAAAATATTTATTGGGCGAGTCTAGAGAACATAAGGGCCTGTTTAGTTTTGGAAAACATTTTATGTTTTCCTTTTCCAGTTTTCTTTTCCTTTTTTTGGTTTTCCAGTTTTTCATTTTCCAAAATAGAAAATCATGTTTGTTTATTACTTTTCATTTTTCAATTTTTCATATTTTCATAGGCTTTTTTTTAAATTTTTAATTAATATATTAATTTTTATTGTGATTAATATTAAATTTATTTATTTTATGAAAAAATTTTAAATTATGCACATTTAATAAATTTTAATAAATCAACTTATTTAAAAAATCAATATGTCCATTAT